>CAUYPK010153523.1:0-53990 GCA_963574355.1 Loris lydekkerianus | reverse complement strand
CTCTCCTCAGAGGTCCCTCCTCAGAAGCAGCATAACAAAATCCAAACTTGGCAAAGAGCCACAGTATACAAAATAATGATAAGAGGCAAAGAGCCGCATTCATTTTGGCCGGGAGCCGCGTGTTCGCCACCCCTGTGCTAGGCAGTGGGATAGACTGGGCAAGGCAGGGGAAAGTTCCTGGAGTGCCCCAAGGAAGAGCTATAACGTGAAAGGAGGAGGGCCTGGAGACTTCCCCCGTTACCACTGAAGGTAACATCTACTTCAGACTTGTTAGGATTAAATTGAATAATCATACCCACAGCACCTGGCACGTAGTCATTACTTGACAAGTGGTATTTTTCTTCCTTTTTTTTTTTTTTTTTTTAAGTGGTATTTTTCTTTGAAGAGCTTTTGGAACAGTTTAGCTGAAGGGAAAGGTGATTTTCTCAGTCCAGATCTACTGTTTACCAGTTCTGTAATTTGGGGGAAGTGAGATGACAGCTCTGAAGTCTCAGTTCTTTTATCTGTAAATGTTTTACTTGACAGACTAAGTCAAAAAACTGAAACTGAAGCCTAAGCCATGCTTTGAGATCATCTAGTATTGGGGAACTAATAAAATGTGTCGATTCTGGGTGGCGCCCTTAGCTCAGTGGGTAGGGCGCCGGCCACATACACCAAGGCTCCTGGGTTCAAACCCAGCCCAGGCCAGCTAAAATAACGACAACTGCAACAAAAAAGTAGCTGGGCCTTGTGGCGGGCGCCTGTAGTTGCAGCTACTGGGGAGGCTGAGGCAAGAGAATCGCTTGAGCCCAAGAGTTTGAGGTTGCTGTGAGCTGTGACACCATAGAACTCTACCCAGGGCGACAGCTTGAGTCTGTCTCAAAAAAAAAAAAAAAAAAAGTGTGGATTCTATTGTGCCTAATAGTGAAACATAATGAGATCAAAGGAACTAAGACAGTCTGTGAAAAGGAAAGTGTCTATTACACCAAAAGAGACTCAAATACAAATACAAATAGCAGTCTCAAACTCAAATACAAACTTAGGAAGAGATCATTTTATCACAAAGTTAGCATTCTGTGTTGCGGACTCAGACCTGAGAGGGAGCATGGAGAGATGGCCGAGATGTGCCGTTCAGCTCCCGGGCCATCCTGCTCTCAAATGACTTGACGTGTTTCTGTAGCCAGACTCCGTGGAAGCAATATCGATATTTTTCATCCTTGTTCTCCACGGTTCCATGACATTGAGGAGGTGTTCTGTAACTTTCTTCTTTTGCCATGTCATGTCACAGTTTGAGCACACAGTTTTCTTTCGATTCTAGTATTTGGCATGATCATTACTATTGGCCAGTCTATCGTATATGTGATGACGGGAATGTACGGGGACCCTTCTGAAATGGGTGCCGGAATCTGCTTGTTGATCACCATTCAGGTAACTTAATGCTGACATCCCCCTTCTCAGTAGCCCCTCATATCCTCTGTATAATTGTCAAATAAAAAATCTCAACCACAAATAAAAGGCAGTCTTACTGAGGAAAAGCAAAGAGAATGGTTTGCCCTTCTGAATTCAGTTGAGGAAGGCGCCCCTGACCGCTATCTGTAGCTGGCACCATGCTTTCGTTGAGACTTTAGCATTTATATCAGAGAACCCAGTTCCTGAAGAAGCACAGAACTATGTCCATGGGGAGCAGAAACACATAGTCTATTTGGGTTTCTTTACTTTTATTTTTAAATTTTTACAGCTTTTTGTTGCTGGCTTAATTGTCCTACTTTTGGATGAACTCCTACAAAAAGGGTATGGCCTGGGTTCTGGTATTTCCCTTTTCATCGCAACTAACATCTGTGAGACCATTGTATGGAAGGCGTTCAGCCCCACCACTGTCAACACTGGCCGAGGTAAGTAGGCTGGGCTCCCTGGGTAACAGAGTTCAGTACAAAGTATTGTCTAAAGGTGGTAGAAGACTGAAAAGCAAAGGTGAGTTGTCTTTGGCTTTGAAGCCGGTGTGTCTCATTGTCGACTATTCATGTTTGGGGCCTGGCTGGACCAGCGGCGCACTCAGGAAGGGTAATTGCCTAGCAGTGCACATGTGGGCCACGAATGGTGCTGGAGAGAGAGCCTGGGGAGGACAAGGAGAGCCGTGCAGAGGGTACAACTCACAGGGCAGCCTTGTAGTTGCACTTGGACTCTGCTACAGCTTGGCTCAGGCAGAGGAAAGAGGCTGTTTCCCAAGACCAGCACAGGGAGAGGTGAGGAAGCCACAGGTTGTTAGGACAGAGTGTCACTTTCACAGAAGCCTCATCCCAGAGGCAGCAGAGGAAGTCTGTGGTGATGCCAGTGAGAAGGTCTGAGGAAAGTGCCGTCCCAGGGAGTCCTGGCCCCTGAGAGGGCCCCAATGGCACACTGCCCACAGAGACCATGTGTCTGGAAGTAAACACCAGCTTCCTGCCAGTGAAAGCAGCAAGAGTTGCCAGACTTCCATTGTGGGATAGCTACGCCGTCTTGGAACAGCAAAGGTTACCAGTGATGTTTCTTACTTTAGATTTTTGTTTTTTTGAGTAAATTTCTTGACAATTCCTGAAACTTGTAGGCCTTCATAATGTTCCCCAGCTTCCCCTCACTTGTTGCTCTGCTCCCTAATCCTAGATTGGGTCCCTTTTTCAGTCCCAGAGTTAGCTTGCTCTGCTACTGGACCTGCATCCTGACACCATCTCACGGCAGGGCACAACCTCCTGTTTGGGTCGGGCCATGTGGTCTGTGCCCCCGTCATCCTCTGCTTTTTCTGTCAGGGTGAAGAACAGAGACCCAAAGCCCCCTGGCCCAGGGCAGCTTGCACCTCAGCTGTTGAGTAGATGAACTGGTGATCATCCTTCCTCATCTCTGGAAGCCACTGACCATGTGCCTAAGAAATCAGACCAACTAACTCAGTTCAAAAAAGTAGCACAGTCCATTTCTGTAGTTAGAATTTTCTGTAGAAGAAATAGAAATGAGAGATTAGAAAAATCCATACCGTATCCCTATGGCTGTAGAGTTAAGTGCCATGAATCTTACAACTAAATCTATTTTCCTATCTTTATTTTGGCCACTAAGAAGACCAGAAGCAAACTGAGATGCTTATTCTTTCACATCTGTTACCTCCTCTGCCGACAGGAATGGAATTCGAAGGCGCCATCATCGCTCTGTTCCATCTTCTGGCCACACGCACTGACAAAGTCCGAGCCCTCCGAGAAGCCTTCTATCGCCAGAACCTCCCCAACCTCATGAACCTCATCGCCACCATCTTTGTCTTTGCAGTGGTCATCTATTTCCAGGTGCGTTGAGATGCAACTTCGTGAGTTTTGGTGGTCTGGGTTTAAGTCTCAGAAGGCCTCCGTGTCCCTCTGGGGTTGCACTTGGTGCCTCATCATATTAAAATGGTGAGATGGCATTTGAAGGGAACAGGTTTCCAGGTGAGCTGGACAGGCATATTCATTGAGTCCTGGGGCCACCTCAACTGAACAGACATTTTTGAAATCATGTTCCTTTGGGTTGGGTCAATCAGCAGATTAAAAAATACATTTTTAAGTTCAAGAGGCATGAAAAGTAATCAGGCTTTAAAACCTCATCATTGTCTTACCCAGAGTATGTAGAGTATTGTAGGCGGTGTCTTCATCTTGGAAAAGACCCCTCCTTCTGAGTGCTCTGACCTTTAAAATTATTAGTCTCTTTAACTTGCTTCTGAATAAGAGGCCTGACCTGCTAGTTGCTTTCCCATAGTTGGGTTGATCTTTGTATTTTTTGATTATACATTTTGTATTTTGGTATTTATTGAAAAGAAAGGGTAGTGTTGAAAGGCATTTTGATATTTGTGAAAAGCACCAGCCTCATGTTTTTTCTGAGCACCAAATCAATTCCTTCTGCTGAGACTTTAGTCAGATACTTAGTTAATAATAAAGCTAACTCTTTAGGGTTGGCAAGAATTTGCAGTTGGATCATTAAGAATTTATTTTAAATGCTCTATATTCTAAGCCCCGTTCTAGGCACTGGGAATTTGTAAAAATAATTTAAAAGAAATCCTTTTTATTCCCCAAGGGTTTCAGAGCAATAGGTTGTATTCATAGAAAAGTTCAGCTTTCCTGTTAATTATTAAAAACATGACGAAGGAATTTTTGAGTTGTGATGCCACTGAGGTGGTTGCCCTGCCTTGGGGCCAGCATAAAGTTCAGAAAAATCACTACCTAGCGAGAGCTGCTCTAGGGCTTGGGTCTGTAGCCTTTATAGCCTTCCAGGCTTTTCTGTGTATCCCACATAGATGTGCATATCAGGTGGTGGGCTTTGTTTTTGTTTTTTGTTTTTGTTTTTGTTTTTTTACAAAAATGGGGGATCATTCTGTTGTGCTGTGCTCCATTGTGTTTTTGAACCAGTCTTTCAAGGCCCCTTCCAGTGTGCCCCCAAGTGGAATAGTGAGGTGGTTAGAGCTCCCTTGTGGCCAGGCTGACAGTCTCCAGCTGGTCTGCATTGATGTGCAGTAGTCTGGGATGAGGCAGTAAAGGGGCATTTTGTTCTTTGTGGCTGCTCAGGGCTTCAGAGTGGACCTGCCAATCAAGTCAGCCCGCTACCGAGGCCAGTACAACACCTACCCCATCAAGCTCTTCTATACCTCCAACATCCCCATCATCCTGCAGTCTGCCCTGGTATCCAATCTCTATGTCATCTCCCAGATGCTGTCAGCTCGCTTCAGTGGCAACTTGCTAGTCAGCCTGCTGGGCACCTGGTCGGTAAGTATGGCACTTTCAAGGCAGAATTATTTTCCAGTAAAACTATATTCTTCCATGTGCTCAGAACTCTTCCCAACACCAAAGTGCGTTCACAGGCATGGTTTCCTCTTCCCAGGACACTTCTTCCGGGGGCCCAGCACGTGCTTATCCAGTTGGTGGCCTTTGCTATTACCTGTCCCCTCCAGAATCTTTTGGTTCTGTGTTGGAAGACCCCGTGCATGCGGTTGTGTACATAGTGTTCATGCTGGGTTCCTGTGCATTCTTCTCCAAAACGTGGATTGAGGTCTCAGGTTCCTCTGCCAAAGATGTAAGTATGTGTATCAATTTCTAGAAGGATGATTAAACTGTTAACTGATATAAGGGGTATTGACTTACCACCCTTCATAGATAGTGTGTTTGTGACACATGCAGGTGGGTCATCCTCCTGTATGGGACATTTCAGAAGTGGTGGGGGTTTTTTGCAGTTTTTGGCCAGGGTTGGGTTTGAACCCGTCACCTCCGACATATGGGGCCAGCGCCCTACTCCTTTAAGCCACAGGTGCCGCCTACATTTCAGAAGTTTTAAGGGCTAGCATGGAACCAACAACAAATTAGTGCTGGGTCTTGAGGATCTGAAGCTGCACTGTAAAATTAGACTTTGTCACACGGCTTCCTTGCAGCAGTTTTTTGTTTTTGGTTTTTTTGAGACAGAATCTCATTTTATTGCTCTCAGTAGAGTGCTATGACGTCATAGCTCACAGCAACCTCCAACTCTTGGACTCAAGCAATTCTCTTGCCTCAGCCTCCCAGGTAGCTGGGACTACAGGTGCCCACCACAACACACAGCTATTTTTAGAGACAAGATCTCGCGTTCTGGCTCAGGCTGGTCTCAAACCTATGAGCTCAGGTGATCCACCCGCTTTTGCCTCCCAGAATGCTAGGATTACAGGCATGAGTCACCGTGCCCAGCCCCTTGCAGCACTTTTGAAGTTCTCTATATAAATAATTCTAGAGCAGAGAAAGAAAACATGAAGTATTCAGTAGCACATGAAACGCCTGCCTTCCCTTCAGTGTTCAGGGCAGAACTGAGAGTGTCTTTTTCTCGGGGGTCACACAGGTTGCAAAGCAGCTGAAGGAGCAGCAGATGGTGATGAGAGGCCATCGGGAGACATCCATGGTCCATGAACTCAACCGGTGAGTGCTGCCTGGGCCCCTGTGTATAGATGGGTTTTGTTTCCTTACACTCTGAGCACCTTGACCGGCCTTGAGATTTTCTGGCTCATTAAATCTTATCCTTGGTTATAGCACAGGTAAGGGCCCTGTGTCCTTAAATATGAACTTGCTAAGTTCTGGACACTAAAGATACAAAAATAAATTCTTGCAGCCCCTCTTCTCAAAGAGGTTGCCAACAGGTGAGGATTCAGAGTATGTGGCCAGCTAAGTATGAGATGGTGTGAGTTCTGAGAACGGCAGCCACAGAGCTGACCCTGCGCTAGGGAGAGCCCAGGACAAGGGTCAGCCTGTGAGCTCGGAGAAGGCAGGTGCTGGTGTCCTCACTTAGATGGGGGCCCAAGGTGGAGGTGAGGCTAGAGAGGCTGGCAGTGTCTGGGCTGCCATCAGAAGGGGCTGATGTGCATTTGAAGCAGGGAAGAAGGGTCAGAGCTGGGCCTTTAGGAAGGTCAGTGGTAATCAGTGAGGCCATGCCACAGAGGAGAGGAGGAGACCTGGCAGGCCGCAGCAAGAGCTTGGGCCAGAGGTGGTGGGAGCCAGATGTGGCCGTCGCCTTGGGAGGGAATGAAGAGGAGGGAAATGGGAGAGAAAAAGTTCCCAGGACTTGGGGAGGTCTGCGAGACAGAATAAAGTCTGGGTGATCTTGGATATTTCTGCAGCACCCTGTTGCCTGCACAGTTTTATCACAAACAGAGCTGCCTCTTGGACAGTAGCGTGTCCACAGTGAGTGTTACAAGGTTTTTGGACCACCTGGTCTCTGTCACTCATCTCTTCCATTGTCACTCAGAAGCAGTCACAGGTACACATAGACAAATGAGCACGGTGTATTCCCTCAGTCAGCTGCAAACCAGGTGGCTCTGTGGACCGTAGCTTGCTGGCCCCTCACCTGAACAAGGTAACCAGAAGGAAAGCCAGAATGGGAATTTCAGAGTTTCCGAATCCCTGGCAAGGAAAGTCGGCAATTAGTTCATGCTCTTAATATCACACCACTCCGTTTACAGCACTAGTCAATAGGAGTGTGAGCTACATGTGTGATTTTTGAAATTTCTAGAAGGCATATGAAAAAGTAAAAAGCAATAGGTGAAATTAATTTTAATACATTTTACCTAACCCATAAAAGTATCAATTCAATGTGTAATTAATGTAATAAAAATCACAGATTTTGTTGAGTTTTTTTTTTTTTTTTTTTTGTGACACAGTCTCACTATGTCACCCTGGGTAGAGTGCTATGACATCACAGCTCATAGCAACCTCCAACTCTTGGGCTTAAGTGATTCTCTTGCCTCAGCCTCCCATGTAGCCGGGACCACGGGCATCACGGGCACCACCACAACACCTGGCTATTTTTTGGTTGCAGTTGTCATTGTTTAGCAGGCCCAGGCCGGGCTCGAACCTGCCAGCCTCGGTGCATGTGGCTGGCGCCATAACCACTGTGCTATGGGCGCTGAGCCACAATGAAATGTTTTATGTTCCTATTTTCAAATTAAATCTCTAAACTCTTGTGTGACATCTGACTATATTTGGACTAGTCCCAGTCCTCCAGCCAATGTGTAGCCAGCATGGCCACTCCCTGGGTACATGGTCTTCGTCTAGCGTGTGTTGTTGCCGGTTACAGTGGGGACCTCGGAAGTGTTAGGGACCTAAGTCCCAGTGAGCCTGGCTTGGGTGGGCCAGCGGGGGGTTCTGCAGGTGGCCTGGAGCTGACACCCCCCCTTCCCCCAGGTACATCCCCACAGCCGCAGCCTTTGGTGGGCTGTGCATTGGGGCCCTCTCAGTCCTGGCTGACTTCCTGGGTGCCATCGGGTCTGGAACCGGTATCCTGCTTGCGGTCACGATCATCTACCAGTACTTTGAAATCTTCGTCAAAGAGCAGAGTGAGGTCGGCAGCATGGGAGCCCTTCTCTTCTGAGCCGCGTCTTCCAAGGACCAGGGAGAGGAAGCGTGCTCTGGACTGCCCAGCAAGGGGGACTTGTCATGGGCGAGGGCTGCTGTGGCCTGTGGACGTTTGTTTAATAATGTTTTTCAATTTCATATTTGTTCATTCCACTGTGTCAAATGCTAAACGTTTTCCAATTTGAAAATTTGCTTTTTATTCTGGCGTTGGCAAAAAGAACTGTAGAAGTGAAATTTTACTGCTGACTGCCAGAGTGGTGGGGTGGTAAATAGTTGTCCCCAGGTGTCCACGTAACTTTTTGTTTGAAACTCTGCACCTTCTCAGTGCTGTGGATGCCTGTGTTGACTGTTCCCCCACAGCTGTTCCCCTTCCAATCTGGTTGGAAGCACAAACACTGCAATGTCTGTGTTTCATTTTGGCAGTGGGATGTGAAGCTGGGAGCAGACTGTGTTTTCTGGGGACGCTGAACCTTATCAGTTTGTCTCCTTCACAATCAGGGTGGGCATATCTGGCTTAAGACTGTTTCTCTCAGACACCGTTGTTTTCTCTTACTTTTAAAGTAGATTTTTAGTTCAGAGCTTCTTCCAAAAGAGAGGAATAGATTTCCTAGAAGACACTCTTGGACCAGCTGTGAATTTTTTTGCATGTGCCTGATGGCTCTTCTAGCTGACTCTTAGTCGGGCTTTGAGCCTGCTTGTCTCTGCCATCTCCAGGGACAGTCACCTGCATCCTGTAATGGAGTGAGGTTGGGGGTCTTCAGCTTTGCAAAGTGGCACCTGGCCGAGCTCGGTAGACATTTATGTGGAGGACACTTGCAGTGATGACATTTATGTGGAGGACACTTGCAGTGACGTCTGTCCAGATGCTACCAGTCGTCACTGGATGTGTTTCCTGGTGGTGGCAGTAAGATCCAGAATGAGTGACTCCACGTTCACAGGCTACTTCTACCCTCTAGGCCGACAGTCTCCACTTGTATTTTTAGAGTTTTCTTTTTGTGTTTAGGACCAAACACAAGTAAGTAAATGACCAGATGCCACCAACCTCCTCTGAGCCTTCATGGTATGTTCACATGCTCAAGGTCAGTAGCGAAAACAGGTTGAGAGAGCTTGGGTATTTTGACAAGTTACTCCAGTGCTATAAGACTCACGATTATAAGCTCTGTGTTGATGCGTGGGATGGATCTTGGAGACTGGCATCCTTTCTTTCTAAGGCCTTCAGGGAAGCCTCTCAGAACAGGTGCTGCTTGGCAGGAGTGGCAGCAAGTTGGGCACTGAGATCCTTCAGGATCTAAAAGTTTTGAGTTGACCTTTAAATATGGTGTGATCAAGGGTATCCTTGCAGGGTGCCCCAGTTCTAAGAAGGGAGCACCAGACAGCTGTGTAGGGAAAGACACTATGCCGCCTGCGGGCACACAGCACCCTCTGAAGCACAAAGCCACTGCCATGATTAGTAGAGGCCGCAGACTTTGTACCTGTCTGAGTAATGGAGGGACTTCCTGGGAGACTTCACTGGCAGCCAGCCAGGAAACAGACCAATCAAAGGACAAGAAATAACTTGCCTAAAGCCACCCAGCAAGTCAGCAGCAGAACCAGGAAGGGTCCTAGGCCCCTCCACCCAGTCCAGGGCTTACCACCTACCACACGTGGCCTTGTCTAGACCCAGTCCTAAGCGAGGGAAGGCGCTGAGACCTGGTGCCCTCACACCCATGTGGTTTTCCCATTGCCCTGTCACCTCTGCTTCTGCTGCGGAACGGCAGGGCCTGCCCCAGCCCAGCCCTGGGAATGCTATGGCCTCTCGCAGGCAGGAGGCCACAACCCAAGCTGGTGGGCTGTGGGTGGAGAGTACCAGACCTCAGGCGGAGCCCCCACAGTCCTGCCTGCAGCTTGTAACCGTCCTGCTGGGCCCTGCGAGACCGGATCAGGCTCTGGTTAGGGGTCACAGTGGGTAGGTGATGGGGGCTGAACCCAGCTTCCAGGAGACTGTCACTGTGGACGCCAAAATGGCATAACTGAGATTAGGTGAATAAGTGACAAATAAAGCCAATTTTGTACAAGCTACTGGTCGTGTTCTTTTGTTTTTAAATTACATTTTATTTCCACAAAGGCCAGCAAAGCAGAAGGCCTTGAATGTAGCTTGACGGGTGTCAAAGCTCAGCTAGAGCATTCTTCCTGGAGGCAGGGTCATCATGGAGCCCATGTGTTGGTGATGTGAATCACGCTGGTGGGTAATTAGGGGCCCAGAGTACAAGTGGGCCAAGCATAGGCCAAGCGTAGGGGTGCTGTCTGTACCCTGAGGACACCCAGGCCTCTGGCTGAGCACAGGGTGCGTCACTGCCCATGGGAGAGCCGCAGCGCCCTCACAGCCTCCCTTAAGGGCATAGCTGCTGGTGGGAGAAGGCTTAACCCCTCTGTGAGTTGGCCTCTGACCCAGCCTGTAGCTAAGCTAAAAGGGATTCTGCTCAGCTGTGGACACAACTTGTTCCTTTCTAGAACATGCTAGAGGTCTCCCTGTTTAAATACTCTGAGCCAGATGGCAGGCCACATTGCCACATCCTTCCCGGTCAAGGCCTCGCCACAAACCGGTCACCTCAGCCGGGTACTTCCTCAGTAACCCTCAAGGGATAGGTGGGCAAGGTGGCTCCTGGGGCCGCGGCTATGGGAGGACATTACGCGTTAGCTGGACTCCATCCGCTGTTTACTTGTGTCTTGAGAAATTTCTGATTTCTGAGGTGTGTTGGGCAGGGGCAGGATGTCCCTTCGGGACCCTTTGGTGGATGGGTTCAGGCCTGGCCCTGCAGAAGCCACAGTTAGCATTGCATTTTGAGACTCTGCAGCCTGGTCTGCCCCGAGCTCCCTGTACAGCAGCCACAGGAGTCGGGTCAGAAGCCCCAGACAGCAGCACAGCCTGGTGTGAGAGGTCCAGACAAGCCCTGCACTGTGGAGCACCGAGGCAGACAGCACACTCAAGTTTAGCCTTAAAACCAAGCTTGTCACAAGACCTCCGACCCCGGGGAAGCACCAGGCCTTCCCTCAGTGCCGGTGGGTATCTGGCTTTGTCCATGGCCATAGCCAAGATGTGTAACCCGTGGTACAGCAGATCCGTGGATGGTTCAAGGAGCCAGGCTGTGCTGTAGCTTGCTGTGCCCTTGGCCCGTGTGTACCTCGCCTCTCGCCTGTGAACGGGGTCCACAGTAGCACTTTGATGGGCAGTGATGGTGGCAAAGGCAGCACACTAACCTCTTCCTACAGAGGCTCTCAGTTCACCCTCTCCAGAGGCCCAGGAAGGAAACAAATCGTTCTCATTTTATATGTGAAGAAACTGAGGACCAGAGTAGGGCCAGAGTCACACAGCCAGCCCCTTAGCAGAGCTGGGATAAAGCCTAAGGCTCTTCTACCCCAATCTCCTGTTTGCTGGGCCTGCCTGCAGACACCTCTGCTAGGGACCTTGTTGGGGCAAGAAATGAGGGGTCTAGAAACACATCCCACTTCTGGGAGCTTCCCCATGCTGCCTTTGCTGGTGCCTGCAAGGAACCTACTCTTGGCTCCGGAGCAGCCTCACCTGGCACCCTGCTGCAGTGCCAGCACCAACTTGCCCACCACCTCCCTGCCCCTGCTCACATCCCATCCACACTCCCCAAAAGCCTGCCCTGGCCCCAAGTGCCAGCCAGGCCAGGGTGAGGAAGATGGGAGTGAGCCTCCCAGCTCAGTCTGAGGGATGGCCCACGAGGAAGGTCATGGCTTCCTAACAAGGGCCAGTGGATGGGCATGTGACACCATCTAAAGGTCACCAATGCCTGGAATTGGGGCGTTCCTGAACCCAACCCTTCTAGGGCCACATCACCCATTCCTTTTCACTCAGCAAGCATTATTGAACCCCATGGGGCTTGTGAAACAGAAGCTGCTCTGCCCTTAGAAAACTCAGCTCTAACAACAGCTGTTCCCTCAGCTGATTGCTGTTCCAGCTCCACACCTTTCTCTTGTGGAAAGGAACTAGGAAAACATTTTTCATATACTGAGCTAGAAGAATCTCCACACTGTGCTAAGGAAAAATACAAAAAGCAAGAGTAGTATGCTACTGTTTGTGTTTAAAGGGGGTGTGAGGAGTAGCTGAAAATTAGACTGTCCATTGGGAAAAGGTCCAGCAATTTGTCATAAAACTAAATATATACCTACCCTATACCCAGCTAGTCTACTCCTGGGTATTTAAACCCAGGAGAAAAATACAAAACTTGTATAAGAAAATATATAATAGCTAAAAACTAGGAACAGTTCACATGGCCAGCAGCAGGCAAATGGGTGAGTAAACGTCGTGTGTCCACCCTGTGGGGCCTCACACACAACCAAACAAGAACAAACTACTGAAACACACTATAACATCCATGAATCTAAAAAGCATTATTCACAGTGAAATAATGCTTTTGTCACACTGTATGGTCCCATTTATATGAAATTTTAGGGCAGGCAAAACTAATCTCTGGCAAAATGAACAAAAAAATTCTAACAGTGGTTACCTCTAGTGTGTTGGAGATTAGCACAAAGAACTTTCTGGGGCAAAAAATAACCTCCGTGTCAGGGGCTTGGGTTGTATTTATCATAAAATGGTCTACTTAGAATTTATGCATTTTATTGTGTGCACATTTAACCTTTAAAAATAACCATTATGGACCAAGGAAGGTGGCTCACTCTTATAATCCCAGCACTATGGGAGGCCAAGGCAGGAAGATTGCTTGAGGTGAGGAGTTTGAGACCAGCCTGGGCAACATAGCAAGACCCAATCTCTAATTAAAAAAAAAAAAGAAAAAGAAAAAGAAAAGAAAAGAAAGAAAAATTAGCTAGATGTGGTGGCATGTGCCTGGATTCACAGCTACCTAGCTGAGGGAGGAGATCTCTTAAGCCCAGGAGCTGGAAGATGCAGTGAGCTAAAACTGTGCCACCGTATTCCAGCCTGGGCAACAGAGATCCTGTCTCAAAACTAAACAAACACTAGCAAATACTGAACTCTAATTATATATACTAAAGGTTTAGGGACAAAGCTTTCAGTTTTCAACTCATTTGGAAATGCGTAGAAGACTTGACAGGAGGGATGGACAGATGGAGACAAGGATGGGTAGCATCTAGACGACAGGCGTATAGGTGCTCACCTGCAATGCTTGTAGTGCCTCGTGTGACGTGTTTCCTATTCAATACTGGGAACATGCCCGTGAGTGTGTGCTGGCTTTTGGATGTGCAGGTGTCTCTTGAGGGAAACGCAATGCAAGGAAGGCTGCTTTCAGAGAGGGGTCAGGAAGCAGGGGCAGGCGTATAAGGAGGCTTTTCACTATTCACCTCTTTGGTACTTTCTAAATTTGAACTGTGTTCAAAATCATCCATTAAAATCAAGTGTATGTGTCTGTGCTTTTGTTTTCACTGTAAGCCCAGCCCACCAAGCCTTCCTCCACTGCTCCTTTTCCCATGCACATGGGACTCACACTCCTTTCTCCCGCTGGGCTTCAACCTCGAGTACTGAGAAGCGGAAGGGGCCGGTGTGGGTGCGCCTCAGAACCTCAACCCTACCGGGCCTGGAAGGGGTTTGGGTTTTACTTGTCCCGCTGGCAGAGCAGCAGAGACGGTCTCCTCGCGCGGGAAGTGGGGCGGCGCTGTGCGCGTCCGCCCACGCGGGGGCGCTGTGGTCTCGCAAACGCCGCTGTGCCGCCCGGTGGGGCCAGCAGAGTCCGGGCACCGGGAGTGGGGAGGGCTGGCGGCTGCCGCTCACCCCTAAGACTGGCCAAAGGACAGGCCCCGGGCCACCCAGACGGGCGTCCCTTCCCCTCGACGATTCGGGCCACGCCAGGTTCGGGGTCCGGGCTTGTGCGCGCCTGTTTGGGCAGGCCGGCCTCGCTCTGCGCTGTCACCTCCTCCGGGAAGCCGGCTGCGGTCGGTCCTCAGCACCTCTCCGAGGCCGGCCTTGCCCTTCCTCCCAGTCCGTCCCTAGAGGCCTGTCCCTGTGAGGACGCCTGCGGGGCGCGCGACCTCTAGCGCGAATTTGTGAGATGCCGGCTCGCCTCCCTCGTCACTCTCTGGGGCGCAGAAAGCGCCCAGGGCACCTCCAACAGCACGACTTGCGCCAGGGACAAATCTCCCGAGGACAGGGACCCCAGGGTGGGAGCGGAGGGAGGCGCCCCCCGCCGCTCAGGCACAGGGCGCGGCGGGAGGCTTGCTCTCGTGGCCTCCCGGGCTGGGGGGACGTCGGGATTTGTCTCGGGCGGCCCCGGACCTGTGGGGAGGGACCTGTCAAGTCAGATCTGGGTCTGCGGTGGGGGGAATGGCGGGGAGGGAGCCTGCAACGTCCGAGACGGCTCTGGGCCAGGCAGGGGTCGGGGTAGGGGGCGAGGAGGTCACGATTGCTGTCACCCCTCCTCCCCGTCCGGCATGAGTCCCTCGGGCCCGGTGCCGCCCGCACACGAGCACAGCGCACCCCGAGGCCTCTGAGCGCAGCGCCAGCCGCGGGCCGTGCCCCACCGCGCACGCGCGCCTGGCACCCTCAGGGCCGTGCACGCCGCGCCCGGCGCCCCAGACCGCGCCCCCGCCGTGTCCCGCGTTCTCGCGAGTAGCCCCAGGGGGAGGGCGCGGCGTCCCGGCCCAGCGGGCCCCTCCGGGTGCCGGCTCTGCGCGCCCCTCCGGGTGCCGGCTCTGCGCGCCCGCGCCCTCCCCGCCGCCGCCGGCATCCCCATTAATCACGCGGCGCTGACGGCGCCGATGTGCGCGCTGGCGGCGTGACGGTGACGGCGGGTGACGGAGCGGGCAATAGGCGGGCGCCCATCGGCCCATCTTATCGCGCCGGCCCAGCCGCCGCCCGCCGCGCGCCGCCCATTGATCGCGCCGGGCAGGGGCCGGGGGTCAGCGCGGGCCGGGCCGGCCTGACAGCCGCATCCATCGCTGCCGAGACGCGCGCTGATGGCGGCACGGGCCGCGTGGACCGGCCATTAATCACCGCGCCTGCCGCCGAGTGACGGGAGGGGCGACAGGGCCAGCTGGGGTGACAGCCAGTTCCCTACCCCCACCCCTGGCGGTGGCTGCCGCCCTAAGAATCCCAGTCACCCTGCCTGAGCCCCCGCACCCCCATCCCCACACGGAATTGAGAGTGACGACCCCCGCCAGGGGGACGGAGGGTGGTGAAGGAACGGCGACCGTGAACCGCGGTGGACCGCGGGCTGAGCACTGTTCCGCCTCCCGGGGCCTTCCCATGGCCTGACAGCCAAAGCTGGTGGGGACCGAGGAGTGGTCATCCGCCCCTCACCCTGGTGGGGACCGAGGAGTGGTCATCTGCCCCTCACCCTGGTGGGGCCCGGGGAGTGGTCAATAGCTCCTCACCCTGGTAGGGCCTGGGGTGTGGTCATCCGCCCCTCACCCTGGTGGGGCCCCGGGAAGTGGTCATCCGCCCCTCACCCTTGGTAGGGCCCGGGAAGTGGTCATCTGCCCCTCATCCTAGTGGGGCCCGGGGAGTGGTCATCCGCCCCTCACCCTGGTGGGGCCCAGGAAGTGGTCAGCTGCCCCTCATCCTTGTGGGGCCTGGGGAGTGGTCATCTGCCCCTCACCCTGGTGGGGCCGGGGAAGTGGTCAGCCGCCCCTCACCACAAGCAGGAGTCCCAGGGTCTTGTGAAGACCAGCGGAAGCTGAGGGCACTGAGAAGGGACAGGGAGCTGTGAGGCCCTGACAGATGCTTTCCCCTCTGGGTTGGAGGGGTTTACCCAAACATGGGGGCGTCCTCTGCTGTCTGGGGTAGGGAAAGGCTTCTGACTCTAATTTGACAAACTGTGACCTTTTTTCTTTTTTAGAGACAGTCTAACTTTGTCACCCTTGGTAGAGTGCTGTGATGTCACAGCTCACAGCAACCTTAAACTCTGGGGCTTAGGCTTGACTCCACCTCCCAAGTAGCTGGGATCAGAGGCCCCCGCCAAAACGCCCCGCTATTTTTTTGTTGCACTTTGGCCGTGGCTGGGTTCAAACAGGCCATCCTGAGTATATGGGGCGGGCACCCTACTCACTGAGCCACAGGTGCGGCCCACCTTTTCTTTCTCAAGAGAAGGCAGAGGTCTGAAAGTTTTCACTCAATCTTAAGTCTCTTGGGTCCCTGAAGCAGTCACTCATGGCTTTACCAAGTCCTGCCATCAGTCTCTGGGATATGGCTGCCCATCTCACAGATGAGGAAACCAAGGTTCAGACACAGGAAGGGACCAGGACCGAAAGAAGGCCAACTTGATTGCAGCCCTGGCCCAGAACCTTCTGGAGCAGGCCCTTCTCGGGGCCAGCTCTCCAGCCCAGGGCAGGCCCCAGGTCTGAGGGATGGAGGTCAACAGTGAGTGCCACACACCCTCCTTCTGCAACTCCTTTTTACTACAGAAATGGCTAAGAAAGGTTTGCTAACCAGGAATTCACTCTTTGGTGATAGAGTATGATCCATTTAGTCCTAAAAAACAATCTTATGAATCAATGGGAGGGGGTATGGTGTGCAACCCTAAGAGGTATGGTGCTGATAAGGTGTTTGCAGTGAGAAAATGAAACAGGGGACAGGGCAGTTTCCCAGGGAGGGCCAGGGACACCGTCTTTCAAGAGCCCTTCCCACTCTCAGCATCTCTGGGCCATTAGCACAGGAGACAGCAAGCTAGGATTTATGTGCAAATACTCCCTCCCTCTCCTCAGCTACCCAATCGGCTCCCTGGGAGGCACCCAAGAAATCCTGGGCTAAGAGCTTGTAATATTCAACCCCTTCCTCTGACCAGCCCCCACCCTGCTTCACTTTAATATTACAACAATTTTTCACGCTAGAGCCGAAATAGTGCAAAAAATGGGGCTCCTGTAATTGTTGTTAGATTGTGTGTCAGCCTGATAAGATGTGACAAATATTTTCCTCCCCACTGGGGTCTGTTTCCCTCTTGGTAATGGATGGAGAAACTTCTCATAGTCAGCGAGAGATCGGTCGTAAAAACTTCACCTGGAAGATTAATGCAATAATCACAAGCCTTGCTGCAAAAAAAGGAGGAAAATTAAAATAACCCAACCTTTCCACCTATCCAGAACCAGCTCCCTCACTTTGGAGTACAGTCCACTGAGTTGGGCTATCTGCCTGGACACCACCACAGCTAGGATACCTGAAGAGCAGGAACCAGGGGGTCTTTGCCTGGGAAGAATAAGGCCACACCCCCTCCTCACTCAACTGCTCTGGCCATCAAAGCACCCTGAGCAACTGGGGAAGACTGTCCCAACCCACAGCTGGGAGGTTTGCTATCACCCTGCTTCTGTCCTGCTCCTCAAACACTAGAAAGATTTGGTGCCCAAGCAAGAGGCCCAGCCACAGCAGAAACCCGATTCTTGCCGTCTGGGGCAGGTCACCTTCCTCATACCTGACCCCACTTGCCCCCGCCTGGTACAGTCAGATCTGAAGGCCCCTAGCTCCTGCTAAGTACCAACAATGCACTGAAAGGTGGCAGGATTTGTGAGCACGAGCTCCCCAGTGTGGTTTCAAATCCTGCTTGCATCTCTTACTACCTGGGCAAGTGACTTAGACTGTACTCCTCGTCTGCAGAAGTGAGCTCACACACACACATCAACCTCCCAGGGATACTGTGAAGGCAAAAAAAAATGTAAAGCACGACCACAGCCCTAGCACACACCATTCTTGTCTCTCTTTTTCTAACACGGCTTGAGTTGGGAGGCCAAAGGCACTCCTCAGGAGATACAGGCAGCCAGGACAGGCCGCAGCACTCAGCCCTGACTTTAGGAAGGGTTCCACTGTACCTTGCTATGCCACCTGGGATCTCCTCAGAGGCAGCCCCCTGGGGGGAAAGCAATCCTGGCAGCTAGGGCCTCCAGAGAGTGGGGCGGAGCCCTGGCATTATCTCTGTGCCTTCCTGCCCACTGTCTCCTGGACGTGCCTGTCACTAATGGAAGGACAGTGCTGCTTGCCCCACAAAGACCTCATGGCTAAGCTGGACTAAAGCAATGATGGAACGAGATGACCATCTCAGTCAGTCCCATCTGCCCCACATCACAGCAGCACTGATGTCTGGCCCGGGAAGCCAGGGGCCATCACAAGCGTGTGCTGCAAACAGTCCCTGGGTACCCAGCCACGCTCAGGCAGCACAAGGACCCGGCCTGGCAAGAACAAGGATGCTGTCTTCATCGTGCTGCTGGAAGAGAGTGTCCCAGCATGGCAGTGGGGATGTGTCGCCAGAGGGACACGTGGGCCAAGTGACAGAACTCTCAGGAGGCCAAAGCTGGACCAATTTGAGCACAAAATAAATCAAGTAGTATGGGGTTATAACCCACATTATATAAGTCCACACTGAGACACTCTCCTGTGGAGAATTCCAAATAATTTAGGGAAACACTCAGCCATCAAGGATGTGGGGCATTGACCACCCCCCATTTTATGTGCAGGCTACATGTAGTGCCTTCCTCCCCAAGAGTGCAGTAAGGAAAAGTGGAAAAGAATGCCTCAAGGGGGTGGGGGGTGGGGCAACAGGTGGCCTCAGCCAGCAGGTCCCCTTGCATGATGAGGCCAAGGATACTACCTCTGAGGTCTTCCTCCCCCAAACCCACACTCAGTCTCCTCACAAGAAAAGCATCAGACAATTGCCAATTGAGGGATATTTTATAGAATACCTGATGAGTGCCCTTCAAAAATGTCATTAAAAGTTCATTAAAAACAAGGAGAGTATAAGAAAGTGTCATAGCCAAGAGGTGCCTGAGGAGACCTGATAATAGTTGGAATGTGGCATCCTGGATGGGATCTAGGGACAAACGTACCATGCTAACGTGACACGTCCACAGTAAGGAAGACTGGATGCGAGGAGTACTGGGAACCGCCTGTGCTGTCTTCACGATAAAATCGTTCTGAAATAAAAGTTGCTTTTTAAAAAATTCAAAGAGAAAGACATCATGAAAATAACCTATAAGGATTTATTAGAAAACACGTCAGGTAAGGGAGGGTTCCTTCAAAGGACCCCAGAAGTTGTGTGAGTTAATGAGAAACGCTCCCCACACTGAGCCAACAACGCTGTGGACCAAGCTGAGTGGGGCGTGGCAAGTCCAGGGGGTGCTCCTGTTCCCAGGAATGTCTGGGGGCCTCTCCTGGCAGAGAGCCTCGGCCATGTCACTTCATGTACTTATCCTGCTGGTCAGCCAAGATCTTGGCCGAGGACTTGGCATCATAGAATAGCTCGCTAATCTCCTCCACGTGCTCCTTCTCAATGCCGTCCTTCCCATTGATCTTAGCGAGCAAGTTTGCTGGGGTCAGCAGCTGCACCGAGTACCTGGAGCAGACAGGGGCCAGGCCAGGAGTGAAACTGGGGCCCCAGAAGAAAGCCCACCCCGCAGCAGCCGGAGCCCAGAGTTAGGCGGTGCTAGTTGTTGGAAACACAACAGAAAAAGGGAGGGAGAGCTGTGGCACAACCTGACTTAGAAAGGGCATGATATAAATGCTCCCCTATCTGTGTTAAGGCCTACAAGCTCTCCAGCAGGCACCGACTCCACTGCAAACTTAGGTGCATGCACCAGTCAGGCAGGTGATGCCAAGTACAGATGGAGACATGGAACATGGCAGGGAAATTGACACACAGCCACCTGTAAGCACGTGCCCCATGCAAAGGTATGTAATTCAGTGGTCTTTAAAGTACTGCTCCACCCAGACCTAAGAGCCTGCAATTCTGCCTTCAACCTCGGGAGCAAAAAGAACTGAATCCAGGGACACAGGGAAGGGCTGAGGACTGTGAAGTAGTAATGATTTTACAAGGAGTCAGGACACTGCCAGGGACATCTGCACAGGCCACCCCCTCCGAGCTGCTGGAGAACAGTTAGGAGAACAAATTGTTTGTACTCTTCTCCGGTCCTCGCTCCCTACCCACCCAGAGGACAGGAGCCATGAGGGACAGGGAAATGGGGCCCCCCTCTAGGGAGCTGCCCACCCGGGCCCCACACTCTGGATCCACATATCTCCTCTGCCAAGAGTCAGAATGAGCTCTCCACCAGAGGGAACACCTGCCACAGGACAAGGGTATGTCACCTGTTACTCTAGCTTCTAAAAAAACATCAGCTAGAGACTCTGTGCTCCAAACTCAAGTGTCCTGACACCCATCATGCCACAAAGAGCAGACAAATATGGTCCTATGCCTTGAAAGGGGACCTGCCTTTTTTTTTTTGGATATTCAAACATTTTTTACTGTTTCTTTATTTTAACTTATTTCTCAGTATGACCCCAGCAAGGCCCCCCAACTGTGCCAGCTCACCGCAGTGTGGTCTTGGTGCCAATCTCCCCCAGGTGGTTCAGTGCCTCCTCACTGATGTTGATGCCTTCTGTCTGGGCACGGATTTTAATGATCTTTTCAGAGGAGAAAAAACATGATCACCAGTGACTGTAACTCCCATTCCTCAAGTGCTTTAAAAACTTTATTCAGGCTTGGCACCTGTAGCACAGTGGTATGGCATCGGCCACATACACCGAGGTTGGCGGGTTCAAACCCAGCCCAGGCCAGCTAAGCAACAATGACAACTGCAACAGAAAAGTAGCCAGGCATTGTGGCAGGCACCTGTAGTCTCAGCTACTTGGGAGGCTGAGGCAAGAGATTCACTTAAGCCCAAGAGTTTGAGAGGTTGCTGTGAGCTGTGATCCTACGGCACTTTACCAAGAGCAACCATAGCGAGACTGTGTCTCAAAAAAAAAAAAAAAATTTGTTTTTGTTCAGTGTTTCTTACCCTGTATCATAAGAAAAGTAGATACCTACACCTGAGGTCGTGGTAGGGGAGCTGACGCCTGGCCTGGCCTCCTCCAGAGGGTACGTGCCACTCCCTGGGATGCAGAAACCGCATCCCAGCCAGCAACTGCTGCCTCGGGGTTGAGTGGCTGTCAGGGCAGCTCCTCCTTGCCTCGCTGCCCTCCTCTCCTCCAGGCAGAGAGAACCGAAGCCTCTTTAAAACCTGCCCTGGGCTCCCTCAAGGGCTCTAACTTTCCTCTCTAGCACAGGCACCACCACTTATAAGCACTCAGGCATGAACAGACATTTTTTATTTGCTTGATAAATGCGATGGTTAAATAAATCAAAAAAGTTACTTTTAAGATTTACCAGCCCTCATAACATCACCAGGAGATATCTAATCTATCAAGAGGCTGACGCTTGCTGCAGTTTCAGGATCTTGGTAAAGTTGGAGGGGGAGGCAGGCTGGTGGTGAGGAAGCTGTAAGACAGTGGCACTGGGACCCTGCAGGCACGCCAGCACTGAGTGATAAGGGGCAGCCAGGATAATGATGCTGTGTGTTGTGGAGCTGAGATAACTCGAGGACTTTGAGCCTCATATAATACAGGAATTTTTCACTTTGGCAGCTTCGTAAACAAGATATCAAGAAGCCCTTGTTTAAATTAGAGCCATAAAAGCACATCCAGGGTAGAGGCACAGGGCCTGGGAAAGACTGAGTCCTTTCTATGAGGGAAGACGTGGCCTACGCCAAAACCCACCTGGAAGCTCTCCACACAGAAACCTGGACAGCAGGAGCTACAGGGGTGGGGAGCCCGTTCTCTGATGACTCTGGCCAGGGGGAGCCCAGAGTGCTGGCTGCCTGCACTTGGGAAAGGTCCCAGGCCTGGCAGGCTGGGGTAGCTAAGTAGGCAGAGGGGTGCTGGGGGAACTGGCCAGAGCGCAGCAGGGGAGGCTGCCCCTCTGCCCCAGACCACTGCAGCCCACGAGGTGTTGGCAGCAAGACAGGCTTGGGATATAGGTTTTTGTATGAAATGTGAGTTTGTTTGTTTGTTTGTTTGTTTTTGAGACAGATCCTCAAGCTGTCACCCTGGGTAGAGTGCCGCGGCATCACAGCTCACAGCAACCTCCCAACTCCTGGGCTCAAACAATTCTCCTGCCTCTCCAAGTAGCTGGAACCACAGGCACCCACCACAACGCCCAGCCATATTTTGGTTACAGCCATCATTGTTGTCTGGCAGGCCCAGGCTAGATTCGAACCCGCCAGCTCAGGTATATGTGACTGGCGCTCCAGCTGCTTGAGCCACAGGCGCTGAGCCAAAATGTCTTTTAAATGTAGGCAGCTTGTTCAAATATTTCATAAATACTGCAAAGGCCACATAAAACTTATCGAGGCACAGTGGCTCATGTCTGTACTCCTAGAACTCTGGGAGGCGAGGCGAGTGGATCACTTGAGCTCACTAATTTCAAGACCAGCCTGAGCAAGAGTGAGACCTCATCTCTACTAAAAATACAAACACTAGCTGGACATGGTGGCAGGCGTCTGTAGTCCCAGCTACTCGGAAGGCTGAGGCAGGAGGATCGCCTAAGCCCAGGAGTTATAGGTTGCTGTGAGCTGTGATGCCACCACTGCACTCAACCCGGGGTGACAGAGTGAGACTCTGTCTCAGAAAATACCCACAAAACATAAAAATACTTATCCACGGGCTCATCAGTGGGCTGCCGTGGTGTGAGCTCTGTACGTGAGGTGCGCCACTGTCTGAGGTTCAAAACTACCTGCAGCTGAGCAGAGAGAGGGCTCATGGAAGTTACTGGATGGACACAAGGAAGGCCAAGAAAGGAGCTGGGAGGGAGACCCCTGCTCCCATTCCATCACGGGAGCACTCCCCTCGGCACAACAGTGGAAGGCTTCTCACTCACAGCTGCAAACTAAGGAAACCAGACCTTGCCAAGAGTGTCCCCAGAAAACCTCCTGAAACTCTGGGCAGGTGTGAACTGAATCCCGCAGCCTGGTCCAAGGAGAGAGCTTCAGCCCGAACACCTCCCTGTCAGGGAGCTGCACGGCATCTGCGGTTTCCCTTGTAGCTTGTCAGGGACAGACACCCTGCTCTCACTCTCTCTAGAACAGGTCAAAGCAATCATGAGTGCTCCTGTCTCAGACTGCTCGAAAAATGGACAGTTCATAAACGAGATCTTTAATCATTTAATAACCTGCAGGGATGGTTTATGAAAGTATCAGCACTGATGGCAGATACACGAGTTACACTGAGTTGGTTTGTCTAAAACCTTCCCTCAGGCTGCAGTATAGACGCTGGGGCTTCCCCCTGGGCCAGCAGGAACAAAGCAACACTGAGTCCTGAGAGAAAGATGAAGACGACCCCCTCCTGGCCGAGCTCAGATGGAACCACCCAGAGCTGACCTGTCCAGTCTCTGCACCAGTGGCACAGTGCAGAGCACCCAGGGGGCCAAGGATGAGAGCTCTGGGGGCGAATGCAGCACCAGAGTGTACTGGCTCTGAGTGTGCAGGGGGATGGGGGTGGGGTCCAGCTCTGGTGCTTACTCTCTGCACAGCCACAAGACCCTCCTTTGACCTCCAACTCCTGGGTTCAAGAGATTCTCCTGCTTCCGCCTCCCAAGTAGCTGGGATCACAGGCACCCACCACAATGCCCAGCTATTTTTTGGTCGCAGCCATCATTGTTGTTTGGCAGGCCCAGGCTGCATTTGAACCCGCCAGCTCAGGTGTATGTGGCTGGTGCCTTATTCACTTGAGCCACAGGTGCCGAGCCTCATGTAATCCTTATGACAGCCTCACAGTGGAGCAGACCTTCCATCTGACACAGGAGAGGGGGTGGCTAAGGCTCAGAGAGGGCACCAAATTGCTCAACTCATTCAGCAGCAGATGGAAGCCACCAAATACTCCAAGTGTCCCTGGACCTGACCACACCCATGCTGGTCTGCCTTTCTTGGCAGGACACAGGGGTTTTGGTCCCAACAGTAGGTGCTTATGGGAAAGCACCCACAGTGAGGATGGGAAGGTTCCTGATAATTGCCTAGGGCACTTTGTTTTTGCTTCTGCTTCAGTAAATGTCTCGGCTTCAACTTAGCAGTCATCCAATAGCAAGAGATCCTGACCTGGTGACAAGGCCCCCAGCCATTGACACCGTCTCCTGAATAACACACTGTGATGTGCAGCTGCCTCAGTCATCTGCTCGTGCTGGTGAGGAAGGCACATTTCTGACTCACGCCATGCATCTCTGCGGCACTCCTGCATACTGTCAAGGAGAACGCCCGCAGGGCCAGGCTAGATGGTCATGGGATGAGCAGGGGACCGCCCGGGAGGGCCCAGCAGAGGCCCTGCCCACTCCACAGGAAAAGGCCCTGCTCATGAATTGTCTGAGGAAAACTATACCCACGTGAGATATTTCTAGCAGGGAGAGGCCAGTGGCACAGTGATAAAGAATATGGGTTTCAGGATCAGACAGCCTGGATTCCAGCCAGTCCTGTCACCTGCTCCCCACTAACTGGCATTATAAACTCAGGCAAATTAGTTAGCTGGGGTCTGTGACCTCATCTTTAAAAATTACAATGATAATAGCTCTTCCTGCCTCATGGGTTACTAGGGATCAACAGAATCACGTAGCCAAGCACGTCCAAGGCTCAACCTGTTGCCCAACAAATGTTCCCAGCACTGTGCTCTGGGTACAGGCAGAACGCGTCAGGATGTCAGTGCAGCCCTGGTCCCCTTGGCAGTCCCAGCCATGGCTGGCACTAGACGTCTCAGAAAGACGATCTGGGGCGATGCCTGTGGCTCAGTGAGTAGGGTGCCGGCCCCATATACCGGGGGTGGTGAGTTCAAACCCAGCCCTGGCCAAACCGCAACAAAAACAAATAAATAAATAAAATAAAAAGTAAAAATTAAAAAAAAAACAAAACAAAAAAAAGAAAGAGACGATCTGGGGTCAGGGTCTGCAGGGCAGAGGCGGGAGCACAGCACGTGCCACACCAGCGTGTGGCCCACTGCTGAACAGGCAGTATGTGCTCTGCAAGGCACAGCCTGGCTTTGCATACTGGCCTTGCGGCTCAGTGACGCTGCCATAAAAACTAACAGAGACACAGACCATAACCAACACCTGTAAGTACCATGGAGGGATGGAGAAATGATGAACAGGGAGTGCCTGGGTGATGCGGGCACACACTTGGTGCTCGAGCTCCAAACCGAGCAAGAGGCAATTCCCACAGGACAACCACAACCACGGCCCTGGGGTGAAGCCCGCCTCATGAATCCCTGCATCTCCCACCCCAGCTGAACCCCAGGCAGTTCCTACGGGCATGCAGTGCGCACCAGGCACTGAGCACAACACCTCCGTGTGGGCCTCACTGTGGGGAGCACCCCCTTCAGGTGCCCTTCTCGCTGTGTGACGCTGTGTCAACATCGTCTCTGAGGACTTGGTAGCAGCCCTCAAGGACTGTGTTGCAAAGCCACAGACTTGCCCAGGGCTGGCACCAGACCCCTGCCCACTAGTCATGCTTTATACAGTAGACAGGCGCCGACAGGTCTTGAGAACTGGCCCCTCCCTGTCAGAGAGCTGCCTTCTGTACCCTGCTGGAAATACCCTGCTGTGAGTGCTGGTGGGACAGAGTGTCTAGCAAAAAAGACTGTGGGCAGGATGTGACCTGGGCACCAAAGGCTATCACTAAATCTTTCTTTTTTTTTAAGACAGAGTCTCATTATGTCACCCTCGGTAGAGTGCCATGGCATCATCGCTCATAGCAACCTCAAATTCTTGGGCTCAAGAGATTCTCTTGCCTCAGCCTCCCTGACACAATACCCAGCTATTTTTAGAGATGGGGTCTCGCTCTAGCTCAGGCTGGTCTCGAACTTCTGTGAGCTCAGGCAATCCACTCACCTTGGCCTCCCAGAGTGCTAGGATTACAGGCATGGGCCACCGTGTCCAGCCTTCTTCATTTTTTGTAGAGTAAGGGTCTCATGATGTTGCCCTGACTGGTGTCCAACTTTTAGCCTCAAGACCTCCTCCTGCTCCTGCCTTGGCCTCTCAGAATGCTGAGATTGCAAGCACTGGATCTTATTATACTACGGTCTCCTTTTTGTTAGGGCTGGTGGCCTCCTGTCATCAAGTCGCCTTTTACATTATCCTTCTCCTAAGCTTATCAAAAGGAGAACAACCAAAAAGAAAACAGCCAAGAGGCAAGAGAATCGCCTAAGCCCAGGAGCTGGAAGTGTACTCTATATAGCAACATAGTGAGCTGTTCTTCCTATGTTTTTTCCACAAAAAAAAAAAAAAAACAAAAAAACAAAAACCACAGCCAAGACTCACAAGAAGGAGATTCTGTGACATTCAGACAACATCCAATTAGCCCAACCCATCTTTCAGATAGGGAAACTAAGACTCGGGAGTAATGTCACTGGCCCAAGGCCAACAGCTAAGTGGTAGGATGGCGAGTGGAAGTCAAATCTACTCCAGGGACCCTTTGTGCATGGCTGCCAGTGAACAGTTGGAGCTAACTGAGGAGCAGGAGGGGAAGGGAGGGTCACCTGTTTCATTTCCTGTGGAGTATACAGCATGGTCCGGATGATCATCACTCGGTCCAGAAGGTCAAGAGGGATGCCATGAGGAGAAGTGATGTCCTCAGTGCCTCTGCAAGGGCCAAAATTAATCCCATCACCAATCCTTGCTTATATAAGAAACTGGACATTGGGGCAGTTGGGGCACTCCCAACCACAAAGCAGCCACCTAAAATCATACACAAAAATAATCTTCTAGGTATCTGCCAAACTTTCATACAGACATCTCTATAAATCATACTAAGTGTGCACGTATGTGTTTGCTTTTGTCCATGTTGTTTCAGTCTTAATAATCCATCATTTTTTTCCCCATAGAGCCATGTTGCCAGGCCAGTCTTGAACTACTGGCTTTAAGCAATCCTTCTACCTTGGTCTCCCAAAAGTGCTGGGATTACAGGCATTAGCCACCATGCCCAGCCAATCATGTTTAATATTACTTAATAATTCATTAAAAATTTCCCCCCAAATTGTTGATGATTTAAGTAGTTTCCAATTATTGCTGTTATTATTATTATGTTTTATGCACACAGCCACAGCCATTTCCTCAGCAACTGCTGTAGTATCTGACACAACCCTAAATATCTATTTGAATGAAGGGATAACCACTTTAACTCTAACAGCTACATGAACGGTCTGCTCTCACTACAGCATAGCCAGCACTAAGTGTTCTAATTCTTAAAATACTTCGCTGTCTTAGTGGGTTAGAAAAAGCTGGAAAAGTAACGTCTCATTTAAATTTGTAACTCCTTGATTACCAAGGAGGCATCTGAATGTATTCACTTATATTTTACTCCTTTCTGAGAAGTGTCCAGTCATGTCCTTTGCCTATTTTTCTCCTGAACCCTTAGGCAAGCCATAGGAAGAACAGCCAAAGAAAGGCACCCTGCCCACCCACTGGACCCCACGGTGCCAGCTGCTTGATGGGAGGCACTGCTCGGCAGACCCTGGGGCACACTGGGCCAGCCTTCAGCTACAACGTTTGGAAAGCCATGTGCTATGTGAGCTTCCACCTTAGCCTCTGGGAGTCACAACAGCAGACGCTCTGTGTCAGCATCATTTTAGGCATTCCCAAACTTGGGAAAAATTGCAGAGCCTATGGTTATAGTTCATCAGTGTAACAAAAAATAAGGCACGTAATTGGATTTCATTGTTACTATCAGAATATTTGGTTTCAAAAATAAGTAAACATGCTAAAAATACAACTTTGGTTAAAAAAAGTCTGTTAGTGGAAATTCTATTCAGTTAGTGAAAGTATAAATATACAGGTATTATTGTAAAACTAAAATGCAAATAAAATCTATGCTAGCACAGAATAAACCTTGAGAACACGTAAATAAAATAAGTCAGGCACAAATGTTACGTGATCCTACACACAGGCAAATTCATAAGAGGCAGAAAGTAGACCAGAGTTAATCAGGGATGGGACATAACACATAATGGTTATAGAGTTTCTGTTTTTGAGGTGATGAAAAAATTTTGGAAATAGATAGTGGTGATAGTTGTACCACACTGTGAATGTAATTAATGCCAATGAATTATACACTTTATGCTGTCCACATTTTACCAAAAGCAAAACATTTCACCTCCCTCCTGAGTCTGAAGATAATCTCAGCTGCCCACAGGGCTGTTGGTGTCCCATGAGATGTGCCATGTAGACAGCCCTGGACAGTTTCCAGCACAGAAGCAGCCCTCAACTGATGCCACCTCCCTCTCCCTTTCAAGCTCTGGAGTTCAGATGTGGCTCTGGAGATGAGGAGGCTCAGCAGCTCCCCTCTATGAGTGGATGCTGATAGGTAGCATGTGAGATGGCTATTACTGTTGGCAATTATTATTATTTTTATTTTTAGAGGCAGAGTCTCTTTTTTAGAGACAGAGTCTCCCTTTATCGGAAGTCTCCCTCGGAAGAGTGCTATGGTGTCGCAGCTCACAGCAACCTCCAGCTCCTGGGCTTAGGCGATTCTCCTGCCTCAGCCTCCTGAGCAGCTGGGACTACAGGTGCCCACCACAATGCCCAGCTAGTTTTTTGTTGCAGTTTGGCCAGAGCTGGGTTTGAACCCGCCACCCTCGGTATATGGGGCTGGTGCCCTACTCACGGAGCCACAGGTGCTGCCCAGTTGCCTATTATTTTTATCATTACTATTTTGATATTATTATTACTACTACAAGGAATTTCCCACTAGGACTTAGTGCCAAAAACTGCAGTCTGGCAACAACAAGTCCTCAAAATGTAGGCAGCCCTTGATCAAATCTCCCAGGTTTTAGGCTGACCAGAACTTTGTCTCCACTAAGAAGATTCTGAGATCAAAGCCACCTTCCTGTGCACCTTTTCCTGGTGTGACTGAAAGACCTTGCTTCTGGAGGGGAGAGAGTTGCCAGGCTCTGCTGGCCACCACCCAGCTGTGTTATGACTGCGGCCTATTAGCAGAGCTTACCAGCAGGGGGCACCATCTGTCCAAGTCTCAGCACTTCTACCCGCTGAGCGGGTTGAAAAAGATTGGGCTGGACCAAGGCAAGACAAGTCCAGTCAGCCCAAGGTTGTGCCACCGAGACGCCACACTTAGTGGGCACAAGGCCGGCACGTATTTGGTCTCCAGACACTGCCCTGGTAGCTATGCTCCTCTTACCAGCAGCTGGCCTGGACCTGGCACAGGCTGCCTGTTCTCTAAGACTACAGGAAGCACGTGTGACAATCGTCTTGTCCAGACATCATGGGGATTCACAGTGGCTATAAGATGCTGCCATATGAACTTGAATCATGTACTTGAATCCTAATTGCAAGAAGCGGGGAACTGAGGCATGACCTATTGATATATTGCAGTGCTCAGAGCACTTCAAGAATCCCCTGTGGGGCCAACCCACAGCCAGGTGTACAGCAATTTTAGGCAATTTATTTTTAGAGACAGGATCCTAATATGTTGCCCAGGCTGGAGTGCAGAGGCTATTCATAGCTTCAATCATAACACACTATAGCCTTTAACTCCTGGTCTCAAGTGATCGTCCCAATCCAGCATACTTGGGATAATAGCACACACCAATGCATCCAGCTTGAACAATCTTACTGAGGCAAAACTTCTCCATTAAGATGGAGCTGAAATCTTCAATATGGACACCATCATTCAGAGGTGAGTCTAGGCAAATCAGCAGTTTTGGTTTCAAACTCAGTTTGACTCCAGCTCTGTACTAAGACATGGGCCATAGGGCATCTTTCCAAACCATGCAGCCTCAGGGCCTGGTTCCCATATTGCCCAGCTGCAGGCTTGAAAAGAGGCCTCTCACCACCCCGCACCTCTAGCACTGCAGAGACCAGGCCCTGATGTTCAAACAAAAAAACGAAAGTGGGCGGTGTGTGTAGCTCAGTGAGTAGGGCGCCGGCCCCATATACCTAGGATGGCGGGTTCAAACCCGGCCCCGGCCAAACTTCAACAACAACAAAAAATAGCCAGGCGTTATGGCGGGGGCCTATGGTCCCAGCTCCTCAGGAGGTTGAGGCAAGAGCTGGAGGTTGCTGTGAGCTCTGACACCATGACACTCTACCAAGGGCAACAAAGTGAGATTCTGTCCCTTAAAAAAAAAGAGCTGTAAGACTATTAATAGAGGGACCAGTAGCTGGGTGCTGTAACTCAATGGATAGTGCGCTGGCCCTGCACACCAGGGCGGCCTGTTCCAAAATTTGGGGGCTGAGCCCAGTGGCTCATACCTGTAATCCCTAGCACTCTGGGAGGCCGAGCCAGGTGGACTGCCTGAGCTCAGGAGTTCACCATCCTGAGCAAGAGTGAGACCCTATGGGGAGCCGGCTATGGGCAGTAGGGCCCCACAGCCTGGGAAATGCTCAGGGAGCAACCCCCAACCATGCTCCTCCTCTAATTGTTTCCACCTGCCGAAAGTCACATAGCCCACGCATACTTTCCTCCATACTTTCCTCGTTATCGGCCAGCACACAGTTTTTCCTCTCTAAGGTTGATCTCTACCTCATGTGTTAAGATTTATGCAACCTTGTTAAGATACCGTATACACAGAGCTGTTTCTACGGTTCAGGGGCAGGCTGCAGTCATCAGCTGTGTCACCCTCCCAATGCCATCCTCTCTTGTTACACGTGTCTTCGTCTTGTAGTGTGTCCGTCTTCTTCATTTCCCACCTTTCCACTCATGTCAACTCCCCCCGCCCTCGCACCAGGTTGTGAGAGGTCCCTCTCTTGCACAGGTATGCAACAAGACCCCATCTCTGAAAATAGCCGGGCATTATAGTGGGTGCCTATAGTCTCAGCTACTTGGGAGGCTATGGCAAGAGGATCCCTTGAGCCCAGGAGTTTGAGGTTGCTGTGAGCTATGATGCCATAGTACTCTACCGAAGGTGACAAAATGAGACCCTGTCTCAAAAAAAAAAAAAAAAAAAAAACACCTGGGCTGGTGCCCGTAGCTCAGTGGGTAAGGTGCCAGCCACATGCACCAGGTGGGTTTGAACCCAGCCAGCGCCTGCTAAAGCAAAAAAATATCTGGGTGTTGTGGCAGGCACCTGTAGTCCCAGCTAACTGGGAGGCTGAGGCAAGAAAATCAATTAAGCCGAAGAGTGTGAGGTTGCTGTGAGCTGTGGCACCACGGCACTGTATTGAGGGTGACATAATGAGACTCTTAAAAAAAAAAAAAAAAACAAAACCTGGGAACAGTGACACTGGGCTTGAGAGATGGTGGCATATCCTCTAGGGCTCATGGCCCTCAAGAGTACTTAGGAGAAAAGGGAACCCCAGGAAAGTCTCTCTCCAGCTCTGGGCCCAATTAGGGCTGAGCGCCAACATGAGTGTTCACCTGCCAGCTGTCAACACGTGCCCCTTGCAAAAGCAGGCCTAGAGATGGAAAGCAGGGGTGAACAAGGGAAAGGTATCAATGTCAGTCAGAACGGATTTTTTTTTACTGGCTTTGTTATATGTATCACAAAGAGCTAGATTCCGATCCTGCCTTTCTGAGGGCCCGATGGGGATGCCATTCAGGTTCCTCATTTGAAAAATGAAGCCAAGAGTCCCTGCGAGAGCGCATAAGACTAAAGCAGTTACAAAAGTAATGTCATCTACTGCCACCCTTACCTCTGCATACTCCAAGGAGACCTTCACACTCAGTGACAAGGCAGCTGCTGCCTTTGGTGACTGTGAGGAAATGAAGCTGAAGACATGTCGCTTTGGACATGTTTATCCTCAAAATCAACATGGCCTCCCCTTGTCCCCACCTGACTCATGATGTCACCAGTTTAGAGAAATCATGAGGAACAAACGAGCCCAGGTGAAGACAGGAAAACCTCATGCTGGCAGGGAGCCACCTACCTGATGACACAGTTGCCACGGTTGGATGCAAAGATGACGATGGGGGCAATAGAAGATTCCAGAGCCCGGTGCAGGTAGGTGAAGCACTCGATGTCCAGCATGTGGACCTCATCAACAAACAGCACACCTGGGACTAGCTCAGCAATGCCCTGGTCAATGTACTTGTTCACCACCTTGTTAATCTCCCCTCGCAGTTTGTCTAGGAGAAGACAAGAATTGGCAAGCAAGATCAGCACCAAGTCCAGGGAGACTGTCACCCTTTCTCTTCTCCCCATGTGCAACTCAACCTAAATCCAAGCTTGGAGCCTTGTTTTTCTACTAGCTATGTGACCCCAGGCAGTACATGTCCCACCCCAGGCTTCAGTGTCATTATCTGAACACATCTAGTCACCTCTAAAGGTCAGAAAATTGGCAGCCTGCCCTGAAGATGTGTTTGGTTAAATTTGTAAAAGGCGGTCTGTACCGGAATTTGTCAGGGGTAGATACTCAGCACCCTACCACACCCACAGCAGGCTATCCTCCATGCACCCAATCTAGCTCTTGGTCTGACCTGGGAGGTACTGAGTTTGGGAGCCCTGGGTGAAGTAAGTTTTCATATGCAAATCCTCCTGCTCTGTATTTGGTAAATGACCCTTTCTTTTGGTCATGTACCACAATGCTTAGGTTAATTAACTTTCAATCAAGTGCCTGGACTAAAAATATAGTGTGTTTAGAATCCTCTCTGAGCAAAAACCTGCAAGGAATAAACAGCTCTGAAGAAAGGCTCAGTCTCAGGGCTTCTAAAGGGATGAGTCTCTCAAAAGTTACACAACCCATCCAAGATCACAGAGCTCATTCTCCACGCCACCATCCTGTGCCATCATCAGGAGGCACTGCTCACAGACAGCAGCGAAGTCTGAGCAGCGTCTCCCACCAGAGCATCAGCAGGCTGTCCTAGGAGGGTGCAGGCGTTAAAAGATGGCAACTGCTCTTGACAACTCTAATAGGAAAGGCTCAAGTTGCTCCCCTGACTAAAACTTTAAAAATAACATTGTTTAACTAACATTTCAAAATGATAAAGCTATAGGGGTAATTAGGAGAGAGGGCTGAAAAGTTAGGAAGAGGAGCAGGGTAAAATAAAGGCTCGTGTAAAGTAGCACCGTGTCCCCCGCAGAGCTCTGGGAGGTGCCCAGGAAGCCAGGCGGGGTGGTCCATGGAGGTGCCCTGTGCCCTGCAGGGAAGAAGGGTGGCACCGCCGAGGCAGCAGAGCTACCCTGCAGAGCTGGGTGACACAAAGCCACATTTCTGGGATCTTAAAGGGACCAGAAACAGTGACTGCCTACGGGTCAGAGCGCACAGTGTGCTGTATGGCTGTCCAAACCCAGCGAGAGACTGAGGAGAGAGTCAAGCTCCATTCCAAGGCCCTTCCTTGGGTTGGAAGATGTACTCATAAAAACCTGAAGAGTTTCTCAGAATCCTGCCCCACCACCACCACCACTGCTCCTCAATCGCAGGCCTTGCTGTTCTCTTACCTGTGATTTCTGTCTTCTTCGGCTTCATTAACTGGCCCATCATGGACAGAATGTCTTGTCCCCCCTGCATAAGGGAAGACTTATAGAATCAGTACTGCTTTTTAAGGGAGCTGCGAAAGTCCCCTGCATCCTCCTGGCCCCTCATGTTGACTCGATGTGGGGTTCTGAGGCGTAGACATTCTAACACACCTCCCCTGGAAAGCCTGAGAAACTTCTAAACACAGGAATCCTTAGAGTTTCCCCTGACGTAAGAATCATGTGGGGCCTGCCCCAGCCACCTCCTCCAGCCCCATCTCTTCCCAACCCTTATTCTTTAGTTTGACAGGACGTGAACCCCTCCCTGAGCACTCCAAGCTCTTCTATGTGCTTTCAAGTACTCCATTCCATCTGCCAGGAATGCCCATCTCTTTCCTGGGAAGATCCCAGTCATTTACATTCAGGTCAAATACTCCCTATCGGGCTACTGACTCCACCTGGGCTCATGACTCCCTCCCAGTGGTCCTTTGGGGACAAACCAGCTATCAGAGTGAGTGTAAAGACACACCATAATTATGTTCCTAAGTCTCCATGTGCCATTAGATTTGGCCACCAAGTCACATGAGCTGAGTGCTTGACCAGGAGCTGTCAGTCTAGGGAGCTGGTCCCTGTAGAAGGGCTGACTCCGTCACAGGCTTACCACTCACCTGCATGCTCCAGCCAACCCCATCAGGGCAGTCAGCAAGAGGAAGAGGCCAGTGTTCTGTCATCTATTCAGCTTTTAGTAATCACCTTTTAATTACAAGGCCCTAAGACACAAAGGTGCCCACTAAATGAACACTAAAGGCAGCACATGTTTCCTAAGGGCTTACAACATTTGATCTTAAAATCAGCCCTGCCAGCTAGGAAGAAACTCAAAATCAGAGAGCCAAAAAAACCAAAAAACCTGGAGACCCAAAGTGACACCACCACGAAACCAGTGAGGGATAGAGCAGCCCAGTTCCTGACTTCCGACTCCTAGCCCAGTACTCCTCTCAGGTCAAAGGTCCCAGAAAGACAATTTGGGGACGGCCATTCCACCCACCAGAGGGACCTATGGGCCCAAGAGTCTTCAGCAATCTCTTAACCAAAGCTCCAAGGAACAAAACACCCAAAGATCGAATTTTAAGACACAAAACCCATTATTCCCTGCTAGAGAAGAGGCTTCCCTTTTAAGATAAATATGACACCAAACTGAACAACCACCAGCAGGGAATAGTTGTATTTTGTTTCTTTTAATCAGACATTTCCCAGAAATGTCATCAAGTAATAACATACTTGTCTACATTTTATTAGTCAAGACATCTGCACGAGGAACAGACAACAGTTCCAGCTCAAAGGTAAACACTGGGGGTTTTGGCTCCCTGAAATACTGTAAAGGACTCGCAGAACACCCCTGGCTCTCCTGCCATTAACACCCGGGAATTCCAGGCCTGAGCCCACTGCTGGAGAGAAGCCACAGAGGAAGCTGCCTAGCATGGGGTTCAGGCTGGCCTTGGGATACGAAACAATAGACATGAAATCATCTGTGACTGAGCATTTGAATCAGAACAAAGGAGTCCCTCGCAGCTCATGTCCATGTTAATTGCTGAACATTAAGAAAAGAAAAAGCCGGCTGCCTCAAGAAGCAGCAGCAAGACTCTGACAATTCATTTCCACAGCTGCCGTGCACATAAAAAAGGGCTAGTGTGCGCAGTCAGCCAGGCACGGAGGCAGTACCTGGGGCCGTGCGTTAGCCACATCCAAGTCATGCAAGGTCACATCCTGGATGATTTCTTTCTTTTTGTGCACATCCCCCTTTGGCAAGGGGACATACTCTTCGGCTTCAAGGTCGAATTCTGTGGCATAGGTATCACACCTGCCCTGCCTCTGCAAAAAGAAACATGAGTGCCTGGTGGGTTTTAACTGCCAACTCCCCAAATGGCAAAGTGCTAAGTGAGATAAAGGTCTCAGTTCCCAATCGAGGGCCCGACAGCCTACTTGACAAACTCCAAATATGCCCCACTCCCCCGCTGCCAAGAGAAGGAAGCTATCTGTTCATCGCTGGGCTCCAAAAACCTGGTTGAAAAACATCTGATACTTTCTCCAAATTTCTTTTTTCCCCTCTCTTTCTTTTAACTGTATGCAATTCCCGATAAAGGGCAAATCCAGCAGATTAACTGGAGACGGAGGGAGCTGTTCAGACTCTTTTGTAGGTAGGTGATTTATTGTATGATATGAAGTATTATGCTCATCCATTAAACAGCGAGGAACACTGTACAGGACACTGAAAATCAGATATAAAAAGAATGCCAGCTAATGCAGCACTCCTTCCCACATGCATATATCTTGGGAAGAAAATACCAAAGAGATAAAGGAAGATTAAATACACTGCACATTTCAATTTGAAAATGACTAAGGTTGTTTTGGTTTCTCACCCTATACCCCCCTCTAAACAGGTTTTAGTATTTTTCTAACAGACTGTTTTAATCATGAGAAGGTTAAAGAAGGAAGATAAAGGGAAACTGAACTTTATTATACATAAAGGGGCAACTCCCGACCTTTTAGCAGCATCATACCGGACACCAGCCTCCCTCCCTACATACCCCACACCCTCTGAAGAAGGCAACTCCCTTGTCACCTGTGGCCAACACATCAGGGACGACGCTTTGTCCAAGGATGGCTTTACTCACCTTCACAGCCCCACTGTTGGCTTCAATGTAAATCACATCTCCAGCCTCTACTCGCTCTTTCTGCAAACTTTCAAAAATGCTGGGATCCAGCTAAAAAAAAAAGTGAATCAGAGAACTGAAATACATATTCTGTTTCTTTCTGACACCTGTAAGGTACCTTCCCATAAGAGATCTGAGGTACCTAATAATTGCATGGAGAGAGCCATGCGTGTGCTTGACCTGTGTGGGCACATGTGTGGATTAGGACGTGGGCAGCATAAATGTGTGAGTACAATATGAGAGACTGACTGGATGGAGGTGGGGGGTTAAGCATACCAAAGAAAGAGCAGGAGGGCCAGGGAGACTCATGTCCATGTGACCAGCAAGAAAGCAAGGCACAGGGGACACTTAATCTCCTCCTTCCCTGGACTCCATAGCTCATAAACAGGCAGCAGAGTTTTTAAAAGTATGGACGTGGTTGCCTTGAGATGAAGCCCACCACAGGCCCTAACACCCCCCATGAGATCACTATCTGCTTAATTCCTTCACTCTCCTCACCTGGGAGTGGGGGTGGAACCTTCTGCAACTGAAACACTTGTTAGCACCTGTTTACCAATCTCAGGGCAGTATTTTGCAGAGCCTCTGACTGTGGACAAGGCTCTCAGAGACTGTTCCATCATCCGCGTAAGTGCCCAGATGTAATCACAGGTATGTGAAATTCAAAGGGAAACATCTACCAGGACCTGTCTCAAGACCTGTGACTCAGATCCCTGAAGGCTGCCAGCTTCTATCTGCAGGAAAGGAAACGAGCACGTTTGGGGAACTGTTGCTGTTTTTCAAATCATCCAGATTCAGGCTGCCTTCAGTAATTAATAATCCAGGACAGCATCCCTTGTAAGGATGCAGCATTTAGACACAAGTTGCCCCAGGTTAACTTCAAGGACAGCTAAGTTATATATTGTGGTTGTGGTAGAAAAAACTTGGGCTTTGTCCCAAACGAAAGTAAAAACCCAGGGCTTGGTGAAAGAAGTCAGATACAGAAAACATACATCCTATGTTACATTTATATGAAACGCCCCGCAAAAAGCAAATCAATAGAAGCAAAAATAGATTAGGGGTTGCCCAGGGCTGTGGGTGGGAAAGGGGAGTGACTATAAATGAGCATGAGGTTTCTTTCTAGGGTGATACCAATGCTCTAAAATTAGATTGTGCTGATGCTTGTACAACTGTGTAAATACATTAAAATTCCTTGAATTGTACCTTTAAAATGAACATTTTATTTAAAATTTTACCTTAATTAATCTGTTTAAAACCACCACAGCAGCAGCAAACCTAGGACTATGACTCTCAGCAGGTGGGTGGGGACTGATGCCTGTAGCCCTGAGGCAGGGCCTGGCAGAGGGGAGGCAAGGGTCATTAAACCTGTCCTCCTTGCTAGGCCTCATAAGCCGTCATCATATTTAAATACCCATCAAGGATTTGAACTTTTTTTTTTTTTTTTTGTTTAAGAGACCGAGACTCACTTTGTCGCCCTGGGTAGAGTGCCGTGGCGTCAGCTCACAGCAACCTCCAGCTCTTGGGCTTCCGCAATTCTCTTGCCTCAGCCTCCCGAGCAGCTGGGACTACAGGCGCCCGCCACAATGCCCAGCTATTTTTTTGTTGCAGTTTGGCCAGGTCTGGGTTTGAACCTGCCACCCTCTGCAAATGGGGCCGGCGCCCTACTCACTGAGCCACAGGCGCCGCCAATTTGAACTTTTTCTATCCAAATGTCTCATACATATGCTAAAAGTATCTAGAAGTACAATATTCATTTTTAAAGAAAAATTTTATCTCTTTTATGCTATCTTCTTTTTTTTTTTTTGAAGTTTTTGGCCGGGGCCAGGTTTGAACCCACCATCTGCGGTATATGGGGCTGGCGCCCTACTCCTTTGAGTCCCAGGCACCGCCCTTATGCTATCTTCTTAAAGAAACGACACGAAGCAGTCTTATGAACAGCTGGAATTTAAACTGCATGCCTTGTTTATCTATCCTACTTTGGAGAATATACTTTTTTTGCCTCAGGCATGCTAATACCAGTCGATTTCCCAAATGAACTGAAGATATAATTACTGGAAAGGTGGGAAAGCCTACTAAGAAATCTAATTCGGAATGGACATCATGAGGGGTAGGCATAGAAGATCTTTGGAGAGGCAAGCTCCTGAGATGGAAGCCCTGTTAGGAAAAAGAAAAATGGCCCCTTGAAAAAGTGACATTTTTATGATCTCCATAAAGCAGTGACCAAGAAACAACCCTACAGAATAAACCGTAAAATCGTAGAATGCAGCAAAGATGGAGAAATTATATGGTCGGTATACCACAGTTTATAGTTGAGAAAACTGAGACCCAGAAAGCTCAACTGACTTCCAAAGGTCACACAGCAAGTTGGAGGGGAGACAGCAAAGTGGTTAGGACTCTAAGTATCAGCTCTGCCACTTAACTAGCTGTGTGATCCTAGGATAACTTTTAACCTCCTCATGAACCTCAATTCCTTTACTTGTAAAATGAAGGGCATCATACACATACCCATAAAGCTGTAAGGGATAAGAAAGGACTGTCTGTTGAAGCACTTAGTTCAGGGCCTGGCACACACAATAAATGAGAGCTATAATAATAATACATTATATATATAAGCAAAAAATAATAATTAATAATAACAAGGTACAGCCTACAATGTGGATCACCCCATTTCTCTATGGAAAGGCTTTCATCACAGTATTAACAGCTACCACTCATTAGGTAACTAGACACCACACCCACAGCTACCAGTTTCACGTATAACTCTGAGGTTACATTAACTGTGAGAGATACGCAGTCATTATTCCTACTGAACAGATAAACCACTGCTCAGAGATTAAGTCACTGCCTCATGTCACACAGCTGTAAGTAGCAGAGCCAGGGTTCCCTTTAGGACTTTGACTCCAAAATGCTGCCTGAACCTAAATGTTTAAAGGACAGATGGCTGAGGACACTCTTTGAGGACTTTACAGTGTCACCACTATGACCTCTCCCCAAAACCCTGGCCCTGTGACATCAGGAACTGCAGTCAGGATTCTGCATTTGGCCCCTAGCAAGTCCATCCATCAACTGCTGTACAACTCAGGAGATTAATGCTACCTCTTTCTGAGAATACTTGCACTGATAACTGGAAAAATTAATGCCCACACTCAGAGACAGGCTCAGGGCCTTTGACATTTGAACATAATATGGGATGTGGGGTGGCAGAGGCAGTTTCTTGACTTAACCGCACAGCTCACGTTTTAACATACACAATTTCCTAAAAGTATATAAGTAAAGCAGGAGCTATCTTCATTGATCCTGGTAGGGACACCCCATACTAGGATACTGTGTGCTTTATACACACAATATCCTAAAACAGTCCTATGAGGCATCACCCCAGTGCACAGGTGAAGAAACTACCGTGCGGAGAGGTTACAGCACCTGCCAAAGCCACACAGCACTAGGAGAAATCAGGAGGAAGAAGTCCACAGACACATACTCACTTTCAACTGTTTGGTTCCTTTGGCTGTTTTGAGTCCTATGATCACATGGCTAATCGTTTTGCCATACCCCCCCATGGGGTTCTCCGTCTCACACGGAGTTAGCTCTGTGACTTCACCTTCATAAACTTCCTTGGTCTCCTTTATCCGCAGTCCTAAAAAGCATGGCAGATGGGCCACAGTGAGCAGCACAATCCTCTCTCTCACAACCTGTCCCACACCCTTTAATACCCTTGCTAGCCCACAACTTCCATGTCATAAGAACTGACAAGTCAACTTAATGTACATTCAAGGATGTCATCATGGGTAAAAGCAATACAAACACTTAAATGTAACCTGGAGGTACTATTAGGAAGTACAGAAAAAGATTTATATTTCAACATTTTTGTTGTTGTTTTAAGACAGAGTCTCACTCTGTTGCCCCATGCCATCAGCCATAGCTCATAGCAACCTCAAATTCCTGGGCTTAGGCGATCCTCCTGCCTCAGCCTCCCAAGTAGCTGAGACTACAGGTTCCCGCCACCGTGCCCAGCTAGTTATTCTATTTTTAGTAGAGACAGGGTCTCACTCTTGCTCAGGCTGGTCTTAAACTCCTAACCTCAAGCAACCTTCCTGCCTTGGCCTCCTGGAGTGCTGGCATTATAGGTGTGAGCCACTGCACCTGGCCTATATTTCAACTTTTTTTCTTTTTTTGCAGTTTTTGGCTCGGGCTGGGTTTGAACCCACCACCTCCAGCATGTGGGGCTGGTGCCCTACTCCTTTGAGCCACAGGTGCCACCCTGTATTTCAACTTTTTAAAGGGACTTTCTTGGTTCAAATCCAGAATTAGACAAGCTAGAATTCTCAAAATTGCTTCACATCTGCTGTACTTCCAAGAGAGTGAGATTTAGCCTTAGCCTAACCCAGTCTCTGAAACCGCACATCCTACTCCACTCAAGCAGTGGCCACAAGAACTCTCGGAACCTGTTTGCTATGTTTTTGCCTCTCTATGAAATTTTAAAACCAGTGGAGTAACTCACTATACACCTCTGACACTCTCCAGCCTGAGCAAGGCATGCTGTCATTAAGTGTCTGTACCACCAGCAGGTGCTCCCCGACTGCACCACGTGTTATGGCCCTCTGGCTGACCCTAACTACACACGCCAAGAAGAAACACCCAGTTATTGTACACTATGTGCAATGAGCTATTCTACGATTGTTCTGAGTCCACAACAATGGAACCTATTTCTCCAAAGCACCTTATGTTAGAACGTTGCAAATAAAGGTAAATTTCTCTCAGTTCTAAACATCACTCACATTAGCTGTTCATTAAATATTTGCTGATTATCCAAGAAGTATCGTCAAATTAACTTTTAGATCATGATCGCTGTGCCTTTCTATACACTGTTTCTGCTTCCTGAAACACTCTTTTTGACCTAGGCAACTCCTTGCAGACTCAGTTTAAAACTCACGTCCTCTAGAAAGCTCCCCTGACACATTTCTCTCCTTCATCCTCCAAATCACCTCCCTGAGTGCGTCCCTAGCACGTGGCAATGCTGGGACTTGCGGACCTTGCCCAGCGCTCTGCAGACTGTCCACCCCTGAGCTGAGGGGCCAGCACATCTCAGGCGCACAAGAATGAATGAAGTCACTTAAGGGTGACTACACAGGCCGTCTAACACCCGAGGCATATGTCTGACAATACAAGTCAATATAGGCGTTCTCTGCCCTGCCGGGTCAGGGGGACATGGAGTAGTGAGCAGAGGGGCAGAAGGAACTTCTGGAGTTTTAATCAGGTCTGTTTCTGGACGTGGAGTGCGTCCACTTTCTGAAAACTCATCAAGCTGTCCATTTATGATTTATGCTCTTTTATGTATATACATTACACATCAGTAACATTTTATATTACATTAAAATTAGAAATAAGAAAAATTAAGAAAAAATTTACATTTACATTACATTAAAATAAAAAAAAGAAATAAGAGTTTTCCTAACGAAGCAACAATAATCATTAATAACTGGAGGTTTTTTTAAACAAGAAGATAAATGCACATCACTGATCACTGCTTGTCTGAAAACACACACAGCACACATCTCTCTCACGCACACTCTTTCTCTTTCTCTGTAATTCCCAAAGTCTGCGTCAAGACATACAAATGGGTTTCTTTTTGGTCTCTAAGCTATAAATAAGTTAACTGTTTAATCTGTTTTCATAGGATTCTAGAAACAGAAACAAGAAAGCCATTCTAAGTCACTGTGCCTGCCCTCAATTCAAAGGTATGAAGGAAGCGTTCCTGGGTCACACTACTAGATCTGTACACGAGGGGGTCCATAAATGCCCAGCACAGCTGGAGGACCACACCAATAGGAACAAACTATATACTGACAGCGGTGGCCTCTTCGCCTGCACGCACACCATCCTATCCAATCTACAGAGGGCTCTCCCATCGCCATCCCTCACTTGATCCTCACTCATGGACAGGGAGGGGACGGGAGGTGCTGTCACTCTTACTTCAACTTAGCCCCACAAACCAGCAGGGTGATATTCTTCACCCCCATTTTACAGAAGGGAACTCAGCTTCACAAAGTGAACCAACCAGTCCTTCCTCCCCTAGAACAGACCCAGGAGGGAATCCAAGTCTCTGGCTCTGGGACCAGTTTCTCCTCCCACGCTGCAGAGCCATACTCCCTGGCAACCTTCTCTGCCATACAGACTGAGGCTCCCTTATTTGAAATGATGGGTCCAGAAGTTTTTCAGATTTTGGAACATTTCCATACACATAATGAGATATCTTGCAAATGGACCCAATTCTAAACAAGAAATTAATGTATTTTTCATATACACCTTATACACACATAGCCCAAAGGTAATTTTATACAGTATTTTTCTGTCACTTGAAATAAAGTTTGTGTACAATGAGCCACTGGGAAATAAAAATGTCACTATCTCGGTCACTCACGTGGTATCATGTTGGCACTCGAAAAGTTTTGGATTTTGGAGCACTTCAAAGTTTGTATTTTCAGATTGGGATTGTTCCATCTGTACTTGCTCTGTCTTGTCCCCATTCCAGCTAACATGTGCCCTCACCTCCTCACTCCCTTTCTGCCAGCCCTTAGGTGTGACTCTAGTCCCCATCTATTCTATATTTTGTATATATACAAAAAAATAGAGGGAAATGTAAAGGAACCACAGATTAAAAAAGACATAAGTTACACATCAACCAATCCATTACATACACCCTTATTTGTACCCTGATTCAAACAATTAAGGCTATAAACATATATTATGATACGTATGAGACAACTGGAAATCTGAGAACTAGAAATGTGAAGATATTAGGGAATTATTGTTTATTCAGGTCCTTATTTTTCAAAGACACATACTGAAATATTTATGGATAAAATATCTATAAAGAAGAAAGCAGGTTTGGACAGGCACAGTGGCTCACACCTATAATCCCAGCACTCTGGGAGGCCGAGGCAGTGGATCACCTGGGCTCACAAGTTTGAGACCAGTCTGAGCAAGAGGGAGACCCCCATCTCTAAAAATAGCCAGGCATGGTGGCGGCCGACTAGAGTCCCAGCTACTTAGGAGGCTGAGGCAAGGGAATCTCTTGAGCCCAAGAGTCTGAGGTTGCTGTGAGCTATGACACCACAGCACTCTACCAAGGGTGACAAAGTGAGACTCAGTCTCAAAAAAAAAAAAAAGAGAGAGAAAGCAGGTCTGCAATTTGCTTCAAAATAATTTTGGAGGGAAAAGATGGAGGCTATTTATCAATCCAGATTAACCATGAGTTGAAGCTGATAATAGGGGTATAAAAAACGGTCATCATATCACTTGATAACTTTTGTTCATTTTAAATTTTCCATAATAGAAGTTCAAAAAAGAAAAAGCAATGAAATACTAGTCTGCAATCTCAAGAATTACTAAAATTAAAAAGAATAACAATACCAAGAGTTGATGAAGCAACAGAACAAGGAAGGTTTATACACTGCTCATGTGAGTGAGCAAATATATCTTATGATCCTAGAATGTAATTCCTAGCTATATACCTAATAGGAATGGATGCATATGTACACTAAGTGACACAGACAGCAATGGTCACAGCAGCATTGTTCACAGTTGCCAAACACTGGAGAAACTCCAATGTCTGTCAGGAATGGAAGAAAGAGTTCAATTGTGGTATGCCCATACAACGGAACACCACATACCAGTGAAAAAGAATTATGGCTACATGCAACTATCTTATAAACATCACGAAAGAATTATGGCTACATGCAACTGCCTTATAAACAGAATGTTACCAGAAAGAAAGCAAACAAAGCAAACTTTACTGCATGGTTACATTTATTTGAAGTCCAAAAACAAGTACAACTATAGTATACTGCTAGAAACCAAGGCCAACATTAACCTGGGGTAGGAAGGACAGCAATGGTGGTAGACGCAGAAGTACTTTGAGGTAGCGACAGTGTTTTCTTTTTTGATTGGGTGTTGGTTTCATGGGTTTTCACTTTACCATAATCCACCAAGCTGTATACATTTATATTCTGTGCACTTTTCTGTATATATGCCCAAAATTACCAAGGTGATTTAAAAAGAAACATTTCAGTAAAGAATACTAGTGAGGCCTGGTGAAGGAAGAATATTGACAGCTGAGGTTTCCTCTGAACTTCTGCTAGAGTCTACAGTCATGGTTCTCAACCTTTACACCAGGAGTGTCCAACTCCTGACTCCACAGGCCCTGTGCTGATTTTGTGAGGACTTCTTTTGCTTATCTGTGGTGTCAGATATTGCAAAAAGTATGCACAGAACTTTTTTTTTTGCTCATCAGCTTTTGTTAGTATTTGTGTATTTAATGTGTGGCCCAAGACAACTCTTACTTTTCCAACATGTGGCAGAGGATGCCCCTGCTTTAGACTCACCTGAGAGGTTTCTATAATTGCTTGAGCCCAGGCTGCACCCAAATCACTTGTCTCCAAATCTCAGGGGATGGGGCATGGCCATTGTTATTAGTTTAAAGCTCCCCAGATGATCCCAAAGTACAGCCACTTATCTAAAGAATAAATGGAGACAGCTACACCTCCTAGCAGGAGACCCTGCTTTGGTGTCCACGTCATCAGGCTGCCTGTGCTCTGATACGGAAAGATCCCAGCAGCACAAAGAAACACTGCCTATGGGGTCAGGCTTTCTCAATCATTGCCCACTTTTAAATGTGGTCATCTTATCATTGGGTTGGATGCTTTCTTTATCCCAGAAACCCAATCAGCACAAAGACTCTCAGATATTAAAGTTAAGGAAAAGTTGTACCGTACCTTCATTCTACCTAATGGCCTATAAATGGAAGTTTTGGAATAGCTCCAAGAGAGAGGACATATTTCATTTTTGCCTTACCAAATTCTTAGTTCCTAAACATCAAGACAAAAGTTTTCCCAACAACATGAATACAACAGAAGATTGTGACCAAGTTTGACTTTTTAATCAAATCTTTTATATCCCACAGAGATAAATTCCTTCAAAAGGAATGCTTGCTATACTTACTTACTGTTAGAAGACTGTGACATGAAATTCCTTAAGGAGAGGAAGAAAGACATTCCCGTCTCTCACTAGTCCCCATATTTGTTTAGAAGTTGCTCTGTGCTGACAGGCAGACAGGGGATGTGGTTGACAGACAATGAAACCGGCTGTTAGCCAGGAAAGGGGCTGAGCTGGCACTATCTCTGGCAACGACAACACAAATGATACAGGTTTCATCTGCTGGCTCAGGTTTCTAAATCCCTGACAGGGACCTTCATCACGTCAAGGAAATAGCACAGACTCCTTGCTTTTAATTTCTGGTCAGCTCACGGCTTCCTCCCCACCCCCTCTGCCAACTTCACAGGAATTCAAAATCAGAGGAAGATGGGCAGGGTTCCTTTTTGAAGATAGGCAGTGGTCTGCCTTTTTGTTCTCTGGTAGGATCAAGAAATTTCTCCTTAGTTTGCAGCCATCAAAAGAATTGCACTGTTTCCTCCCCTCAAAAATGGGAAATCAGAAAACAGATGCCAAGATAATTTATCTCTATTTTTTTCAACTTTTAAAACACTGAAGTTACCTTTAAGCAATACAAACACATACACCTATGAGAAGGCCAATTTTGTCAGATTTTGTCAATGTCAGAAAAACATTTTTAAATAAATCCCCAAAAAATTTTTTTAAGGCTCGGCGCCTGTAGCTCAGCAGTTGGGGCACCAGCCACATACAGAGCTGGCAGGTTTGAATCCAGCCCAGGCCTGCCAAAACAACAATGACAACTACAACCAAAAAATAGCCAGGCGTTATGGCGAGCGCCTATAGTCCCAGCTACTCTGGAGGCCGAGGCAAGAGAATCACTTAAGCCCAAGAGTTAGAGGTTGCTGTGAGCCCAGGGAGATAGAGTTAGACCCAGTCTACGCCCAGCCTATCATTATTTTTTAGAGACAGGGTCTTGCTGCATTGCCCAGGGTGGTCTCAAATTCCTGGACTCAGCTGGGTGTTGTGGCTCACGCCTGTAATCCTAGCACTCTGGGAGGCTGAGGTGGGTGGATTGCTTGAGTTCACAAGTTTGACGCCAGCCAGAGCAAAAGCAAGACCCCATCTCTAAAAAAAAAGCCAGGCATTGTGGCAAGCACCTGTAATTCCAGCTACTCACGAGACTGAGGCAAGAGGATTGCCTAAGCCCAACAGTTAGAGGCTGCTATGAGCTATGACATCCCGGCACTCTACCAAGAGTGACAGAGTGAGACTCTATCTCAAAAAATAAACAAACAAATAAAATAAAAGCAAAATAAGACTGGCAAGAAAATAGGACTTTTTTTCCCCAAGAAGTCACTTTATAACCACATCTGTTTTGTCACACGAAAAACCTCGGACCCAAAGCTAGGGTTCACATTTGCTCTGATTGCTAAAGCACTTCAATAAGGAAAACTTAGTTTTTGTTTTGTTTGCAAAGATAATGCCAATGGTGTCCCTCCCCCCCAAAAATAGCAGTGTAACAGATAATAAGTCCCACCAAATATAAGTCACGACAAAGAGGTTTCAGTGCCCTGGACAGGTGAAACCAACTCCTCCCACAAACATGGTACCACTCACCAATGGCCCTGCGGAAGTTCTCCATCAGCACCTCAGTCTTCTTGATCTCTGTTGAATAAACTTCACTGCCCACCATTGGGCAGAAAGGAACCTTACTCCCTAGTTCCTGGGCAATAGCCAGAGCGAGCGCTGTCTACAGAAGAAAATAACAGAAATGAGTTTGTTTTATAGTCTTGAAATTGTAACAATCCAGAAACATAGGGAAGGGGGTTTGAGTGCTCCCACTTAATAAGTACAATGTAAGGGGATGTGGCACATCTTTTGGGTGCGGGACACAACTGTAAGAAGGACTCTGCCTAACAAATGCAGATGTTGAGACCTAACTATACCCTCACAACCTGTAATAAACAATAAAAAAGGTAACCATTTCCAAATTACAGTCTTACATCATCAAATACATATATCCGGCTTGATTTAGGACTACAAATGAGACTTTCATGAGTTAAAAATACCAATCATGAATTATCTTCATATCAAGAATTTATGTCATTTTCTACTTGTAATGCATATTAGTAAAAATATAAAATTAAACCCAATACTAAAAAAAATTTCAGAAACATACGCTATAAAAAAATAACCAGAAATAACTGAGTATCTAGTCTACTTTTAAAGTTTTGACATGTTTCACACAATAAATGTTTGATGACTTTTGTGGACAATTTATATCACAAATGACATCTTGAATCACCCCCATTTCTATAAGTCATCATTCATAGATTCACATGTACCCAACTCAGACCCAGCTCTAGTGCTTCATGTGACCTCACAATCACCCTGTGAAGTAGACAATTCTATTCTCCCCACTTGGCAAAGAGGAAACTGAGACAGAGACATTAAATAACACATCTCAGGTACTATCATCTAGAAAATGGCAGGACAGAGATGTAAAGTCTAGCAGCAGCTAGACAATTACAGCAGCCATCCCTTAGTGTCCACGGGGGATTGGATATAATACTCTGCAAATGTTCCAGTCCTTTACCTAAAATGGTGTGTATTTACATGTCACCTAGGGCATCCTCTTGTATACGCTAATTCATCTCCAGATTACTTATGATACCTAATACAACATAAATACTCTGTAAATAATTGTTACACTGTATTTTGTGGGGGACAGGGCTAGAATGCAGTGGTGTCATCATAGCTAACTGTAACCTCAAGCTCCTTGGCTCAAGTAACCCTCCTACCTCAGCCTCCCGAGCAGTTGGGACTAAAAGTACCCACAACCACACCTGGCTAATTTTTCTATTTTTTGTAGAGATGAAGTCTGGCTAGGAAGCTCAGGCTGGTTTCAAATTCCTGGCCTCAAGTAATCCTCTGCCTTGGCCTCCCATAGTGCTAGCATTATAGGCATGAGCAACCATGCTTGGCTTACACATATTTTTTAATTTGTATTGTTACTTTATTTATTTATTTTTTGGAGACAGAGTCTCATTATGTCGCCCTCCGTAGAGTGCTGTGGCGTCACAACTCACAGCAACCTCAAACTCTTGGGCTTAAGCGATTCTCTTGCCTCAGCCTCCCGAGTAGCTGGGACTATAGGCGCCCGCCACAATACCCGGCTATTTTTTGGTTGCAGTTGTCATTGTTGTTTGGCAGGCCTGGGCTGAGTTCAAACCCGCCAGCCTTGGTATATGTGGCTGGCACCCTACTCACTGATCTATGGGCGCCAAGCCGAAATTTGTATTATATTTTACAGATATATTTTGGGGTTTTTTTCCCTCAAATATTTTTGATCTGCAGTTGGTAGAATCTGTACATGTGGAACCCATGGATACAAAGGACTGACAGAATAGCCTTTCAATACTATTACCTCAATGTCAAAACAGAGTTCTGACCTAAGTACTCAGAACACCACCACTGGATCTTTGAGATATTGCCTTTTGACTTTACAAATACAGGAAAAACACACTAATCTATTAGCCCATCGGAAATCAATAATGAAGGAATGAATTAACTGATGTTTATTTTATGTTAAGTTGCCCCACTAAGAGTGAAGAAGAATGATACATTAGGTAGGATTGTGAAGCAATGAGTTGGTCTTAACAAGTTATACTTGAACATGAACTGCTGTAAAAAACAAATTGATTTTAGGTAAGATAACTACAAAGGCAGACACTAAATAGAACCAAACTTAACAGATGTATGGTTAAGTACAAACATCAAGTACAAAAAAAAAGGCTCGACACCCGTAGCTCAATGATTAGGTCTGGCCACATACACAGGGACTGCTGGTTCAAACCCAGCCTGGGCCTGCCAAACAACAATGAAAACTACAACAAAAGAATAGCCAGGCATTGTGGCAGATGCTGGTAGTCCCAGCCACGTGGGAGGCTGAGGCAAGAGAATTGCTTAAGCCCAAGAGTTAGAGGCTGTTGTGCTGTGAGCTATGACGCCACAGCACTCTACTGAGGGTGATAAAGTGAGACTCTGTCTCAAAAAAAAAAAAAAAAAGTGATGGCCTTTGAATGCCATTCTCATCTTTTCCTCAACTCAGAAATGAGAGCATGAGTAAGGTCAAGGTGTGTGGGCTAGGAAAGAAAACAAGATTGCTACTGAAGAACAAAATGAAACTCTGAGACAGTATTTTTAAACTGACAGTAAAGTTTCCTCTCAGATTTTCTTTTCTTTGCCAGTTTAGTAACAGTTTTGGAATCTGGCAGAGAATTAGTATACAGCACAATGCAAAAAGCATAAGCCTAGGGGCAGAAACTGACTCCTATTCTTCCACTAATTTTCAGTGTGACCTTGAACACCCAGGATATTTCTGGTGCCCAATTTCCTCAACTGTCAAATCAAAGTATTAACGTGCTGTGTTAGATCTCAGGTAACAAACTCGTTATCTACACACTGTTTCTGCTTGGCCTAATGGTCTCATGGTCGCCGTTAGCAAGAAGGAGCATCTGGGGCTCACCGCAGTGGCCCTGCAGGACACCAGGCTGCGCCACTCATCCTCACTGCCTGTCTCATTAGGCATCTGAGTTTGTGAGCCTGAGGCCGACGTCTCTAAAACTGATATTCGTAAAGCAGAGAAGAAAATCTCTGGAACATGATAGGGCACCACCAGAGCAAAAGATACCAGGACTCCCCACTGGGGCACAGGTGGCTATGCCTAGTTCTCTCCACACCCAGCCACCTCTCCTGTCCCCCCACTTTCTTTTCCCTGTATCTCTGCAGGCCTCAATTCCCCACCCTCAGTTTGAACTTCAAAGACAATTTCTATATCCAATACCATGGCATCCTCCCTTCTTCTACCTAATACAGAAGACGATTAATATACTTTCCCTTAAAATATGACAAATACTTGGTTAAGAAATGCTTCACATGTGCCTAGTCTCCTCCATTTAAAGGCTCCCAGGAGAAAGGCACACGACATGACTACTCCATCTGCACCTACCACATAACGCTCTGTAGCTCTCACTGAATCCTCCCAGTTAGGCCACAAACTTGATAATCTACTTTGTATGTTACAGATTAAGAAACTGAAACTCTAAAGTTACCAATTCACCCAAATTAACCCAGACAGTTATCCCAGTCTCCAAAGCCATTATTTGATAATCTACTTTGTATGTTATAGATTAGAAACTAAAACTTTAAAGTTACCAATTCACCCAATTAACCCAAAAAGTTACCCCAGTCTCCAAAGCCATTATTTCTCTGTATTCACACATGCAAGTGACAAGTATCTCACAAAAAGAGACTGTTGCCAAAAGAAGGTTGAGGAAACCTACTCTATTTTCACTCTCATCTGAGCATCTCCTTTTTCAAACCCGAACACAAGGCTCCATTCCTAACAATGTGAGATGAACCTGCACTTGCATCTCTGAAGTAAGCCCAGTATTCCTGCCTGAACTCGTGAGGCTCACCAGCACACTGCAGAGCAGGAGTTACCCCTTGCCCTCATGCCCTGGACAAACTTGCAAGGGGTGATACCACAGTGCTGAGCACTTCTCACACTTCCTGGGAGGAAAATGGCACAGTATCACAGAAAAGTGAAAGACCTATGCTTCCAGCAACATAGCATGCTAGATCCACTAAAAACCCCTCGTGTTACAAATGCCTAGAAAATAAATATCAACAACAAATCCAAGACCAGTAAACTACTATTGCCTTGAAAGTTCAGACAGTGTTAACCAGAAAGCTCAGCAAGACAGAAACCTCTGAATAAAAACAGGCTCCTGAAAGGCCCCCACTATGTTAGCTCAGTAGAAAAGGTAGGCCATTAAAAAATACGCATAGCACAAGCTGTGAACCTGCTGGACCTGTCTTGGCTCCAGGTGCAGAAAAAGTCTCCCTAGAATGACTCTCAAACAGATTTAGGGTTGGACCTCACATTTCCTCAAGGTCCAGAAGTTCCTATCAAGTGTCCCTAGATTGACAGCACAGCAGAGCCCTGCACAAATCCCCCGGGAAGCACCTGGTCCTTACTTTAGGGGATTAAGGCAGTCTCACAGATTTGACCAGTCAAGCACAAGTGCACAAACAAAATAAATACCAATACAACATACATGTCTGCAAAAAAAGAAGGATCTTGATTTGATCACTACACATTATATACTGGTATCAAAATACCACATGTACCCCCCAAATATGAACAACTATTATACCTCAATTGAAAAGGAAGAAGGAATTGTTGCCTGGGTGCAGTGGCTCACACCTATAATCTTCACACTCTGGGAGTGTGAAGTGGAAGGATCCCTTGAGTTTAGGCGTTCAAGCCCAGCCTGAGCAAAGGCAAGACTCCATCTCTCCTAAAAATAGAAAATATTAGCTGGGCATCATGGTGGCTGCCTGTAGTCCCAGCTGCTTGAGAAACTGAGGGAGGAGGATCAGTTGAGCCCAAGCGTTTGAGGTGAACCATGACGCCATAGCACTCTAGCTTGGGCAATAGAGTGAGACTCTGTCTCCAAAAAAAGGAAAGGAATTATTTCCTAAACAAGTAACAGATGCTGTTAAAACTGGCCAGATTTAAAAAAAAAAAAAAAAGAATTTTGGAGGGGAGTATTTCTTTACCAAAAAAAGGCAAGCTAATATAGAAGAAAATGACAGAACTACAAAAATCACCAGGGTGGCACCTGTGGCTCAAAGGGGTAGGGCGCTGGCCCCATATGCTGGAGGTGGCAGGTTCAAACCCAGCCCCAGCCAAAAACTGCAAAAAAAAAAAAAAAAAAGAAAAATCACCATTTTGCAGCCACCCCATAGATAACTGACAAGGCAATGACCACTGATTAAGGCTAAACCCACAGAGTGAAAAGATGCTGACATCTCCAAGTGTCATCTCTCAGATGACTGAGCAGTTACAAAAGGAACCCTTAATTCTGCAGTGCAACTGCTGTGATGCAGTGGGAAGGATATAACAGCACCCATTCTGCCTCCTTGCCAAAGCATTTAATATTTCATATACAAACAAGCAGATAAGTGCCCAGTTGTAGAACATTCTACATAACAACTGTCCTGGAAGCTTCAAAAATGCCAGTGTCAGCCAGTGCAGTGCCTCACACCTCTAATCCCAGCACCCTGGGAGGTGGAAGCAGGAGGGCTGCTTGAGCCCAGGAATTGGAAACACAGTAAGACCCTGTCTCTACAAAATGGCATGGTGGCGTGCACCTGTAGTGCCAGCTACTCTGTAGGCTATGGCAGGATTTCTTGTGCTCAGGAGTTTGAGGTTGCAGGGAACTATGGCTGCCACACTGTATTCTAGCCCAGGTGACAGAGCAAGACCCTGTCTCAAGAAAAAGAAAAGTCAATGTCCTAAAACAAAACAAAAAAGTGCTGGAGAGAGTAACTTGTAGATAAAAAGAAACTAAAGAGATGTTACAACAATGAATGCAACAGATATTTTTAATTATATTCTGAAGTATTTAATATAAAATATTTTTTAAAAACAGTCAAAAACTGGAACTTGGAGATTTTTTTTAAATTCTAATTATCGTTATTTTCTTATTACAAAAATCTAACTTTGTTATCTTTGAAAACACATGAGTTAACTGATCATAAAATGGTCTAAAGTGACGGCCCTACAGCAGTTGCTATAGTTGCTTGCTCACTCCTTTCTTTACATGTTCCCCCTGGGCTCCTCAGACATCACTCTTTCCCCGCTCTGCTCCTAATTATTTCTAAAGTTTATTTATTTATTTATTTATTTATTTTTATTTTTGGCCGGAGCTGGGTTTGAACCCACCACCTCTGGCATACGGGGCCAGCACCCTACTCCTTTGAGCCATAGGCGCTGCCCCAGTTTATTTATTTTTTTAATTGACAAGTAAAAATTGTGAGAAATTTTATTTTTTTTGAGACAGTCTCACTATGTTGCCCTCGGTAGAGTCCCGTGGCGTCACAGCTCACAGCAACCTCAAATTCTTGAGCTCAAGTGATTCTCTTGCCTCAGCCTCCCCTGTAACTGGGACTACAGGCGCACACCACAATGCCAAGCTATTTTTCTGTTTGTTTGTTTAGCAGGCTCAGGCTGGGTTTGAACCAGGCAGCCCTGGTGCATGTGGCCAGCACCCTAACTGCTGAGCTACCAGTGCTGAACCTGTGAGAAATTTTAATGTAACTATATGTTAACTAATATTGTAGCAACATTAAATTTGGTGGTTGCTCATATAGGATGTCCTTATAAGTTACTTTCAAATATTTCAGAAATAAGATAGAGAAAAAGCATTAGTCACAATTAGTTATCTACCTGTAGGGTGTAGAGGGCTCAACATGCTACTCTTTCAACTTTTTTTTTTTTTTTTTTAAGACAGAGTCTCACTATGTTGCCCTGAATTGAGTGCTGTGGCTTCACAGCTCACAGCAACCTCAAACTCATGGGTTGTAATGACAACTACCACCAAAAAATAGCCAGGCGTTGTGGTGGGTGCCTGTAGTCCCAGCTACTTGGGAGGCTGAGGCAAGAAAATCACTTAACCCCAAGAGTTTCAGGTTGCTGTGAGCTGTGATGCCACAGTACTCTGCCCAGGGCGACACAGTGAGATTCTGTATAAAAAAAAAAAAAAAAAAAAAAAAAAAAACTATGGCCTTTCTGACACCAATTAATATAAGATACATCGGCAGTACATTGAGCTCCATAGAGACAGCACCGGGGCAAGTGAGAGCCGAACGGGCACTGGGCGACTCTGTGCCTCGCTGAGGAAAAATAACTAAACATGGAAAGGAGATCCTAAGAAGCCCAGAGGCAGAATGTCATCAGATGCATTCTTTGTGCAAACTTGTCGGGAGGAGCACAAGAAGAAGTACCCAGGTGCTTTAGTCAACTTCTCAGAGTTTTCTAAGAAGTGCTCAGAGAGGTGGAAGCCCAGGTCTGCCAAGAGAAAGGAAAATCTTAAGATACGGCAAAGGCGGACAAGGCCCGTTATGAAAGAGAAATGAAAACCTATATTCCTCCTAAAGGGGAAACAAAAAGAAGTTCAAGGATCCCAATGCACCCAAGAGGCCTCCTTCGGCCTTTTTCTTGTTCTGTTCTCAGTTATGACCCAAAAATCAAAGGAGAACATCCTGGCCTATCCATTGGTGATGCTGCAAAGAAGCTGGGGGAGATGTGGAATAACACTACTGTGGAGGACAAGCAGCCTGATGAAAAGAAGGCCGCAAAGCTGAAGGAAAAATACGAAAAGGATATTGCTGCAGACCGAGCTAAAGGAAAGCCTGATGCAGCGAAAAAGGGAGTCGTCAAGGCTGAAAAAAGCAAGAAAAAGCAGGAAGAGGAGGAAGTTGAGGAAGATGAAGAGGATGAAG
>CAUYPK010153522.1:0-64896 GCA_963574355.1 Loris lydekkerianus | reverse complement strand
CTTATCAGGCAACTGAACTTCAAATTACTTTCTGAATCAAGTCTTACTTAACTGAATAATGTATGTTGTTTTTATAAAAAAAAATATATTATCCTAAGTGAAGTATCTCAGGAATGGAATAAAAAACACAAAAATTTTTTTGTTTTAAATTTTCATAAAAAAAAATAACACCTGTTCATTTTTATTACCAACAAAAAAAAAAAAAAAAAAAAAAAAAAAAAAAAAAGCCAGCTGGGCACAGTGGCACATACCTAGTCCCAGCTATTCAGGAGGCTGAGGCAGGAGGATCGCTGGAGCCCAGGAGTTTGAGTCCTGCCTGGGAAACCTGGTGAGACTCCACCTCTTTCAAACAAACAAAATCAGAAACACTATGCATTTAGTTTGATAAAGGCATGTCTAGCCAGGAGTTGTAGCGGGCACCTGTAGTCCCAGCTACTTGGGAGGCTGAGGCAAGAGAATTGCTTGAGCCCAAGAGTTTAAGGTTGCTGTGAGCTGTGACACCACCGCACTCTATCAAGGGCAATACCTTGAGACTCTGTCTCAAAAAAAAGATAAAGGCATGATCACAAATAAGGTAATGCTGAGGAGGCTGCTAGCTACCAACTACACATCACATGTCAGGTACTAAACACAGTGATACAAAGGCCATGAAGGCAGCTTATCACCAGCAAACGACGGGAGCCACACACTCTTCATTCTTTAAGAGCTCCATTTTCACTGCTAGACTAAAAACACTCACATACCACACTTAAAAAGACACATTTATCTGAGGAAAAAAGTTTTTTTCCTCACATTATATCCACTAAACAAAATTCTGTTTTGAAAGGGAGGAGGAACTATTACCATTGTTACCATGTTACCATGGAATTATGTGTCTTGTTCACCCACATAAACCATCTCATTCCAGAAACTACTTCAAATGTGCTTCTCAGGCGGGCGCGGTGGCACACACATGCAGTACCAGCACACGGCAGGCTGAGGCAGGAGGATCACTTGTGCCTCGGAACTGAGTCCACAGCGAGCTATGATCGTGTCACTGCACTCCAGCCTGGGCAACTAAGTGAGATCCAGTGTCAAAACCCAAAACAAAACAAAACAAAACCCAATGTGCTTCTCAAGAAAAACAAACCCGGCTCAGCGCCTGTGGCTCAAGTGGCTAAGGCACCAGCCACATATACCTGAGCTGGCGGGCTCAAATCTAGTCAGGGCCGCCAAAGGACAATGACAGCTGCAACCAAAAAATAGCCAGGCATTGTGGCGGGCACCTGTAGTTCCAGCTACTTGGGAGGCAGAAGCAGGAGAAGTGCTTGACCCCCGGAGTTGGAAGTTGCTGTGAGCTGTGATGCCACAGAACTCTACCCAGGGAGGCAGGTTGGGACTTTGTCTCAAAAAAAAAAAAAAAAAAAGAAAAGAAAAGAAAAACAAACCCCACCAAGTATGATAACAATAATAAAATTAGCTTTCTTCCTTGTTGTGAATATCAAATAACAACATATTAAAGGTGATTAGACCAGAAACATAGCAAACACTCAACAAAAGTTACCTGTTACTGGTTTAATGCCCATAGCTCAGCAGTTAGGGTGCCGGCCACACTGGGGCTGGTGGGTTTGAACCCGGCCCAGGCCTGCTAAACAATGACAAGTGCAACAACAACAACAAAAAACTAGCCAGCTGTTGTGGCGGGCGCCTGTAGTCCCAGCTGCTTAGGAGGCTGAGGTAAGAGAATCGCTTAAGCCCAAGAGTTTGAGGTTGCTGTGAGCTATGACACCACAACACTCTACCCAGGGCAATATAGTGAGACTATGTTTCAAAAAACAAAAAATAAAAAATAATAAAATAAAATAAAAACAAAGAAAAAGTTACCTGTTGTTGTTATTAGCTTTGGAAAAGAAAGGCCTCTGAAGTGCACACTGCACTATGACATCAACCCTACCCCACCTAGGCAGTATTCTGACTCTATCTTAACAGGCTCTGAGGTTCTTTGCGCTAAGACTTACCTTTCCTCACAATAGAACATCATACCTCAAAAAAGGATGATGTTCTGAGGCAGAGGCAATTTTAACACATAGGCAAAGAAAGCAGACGGTAGTCACTAGCCAGTTTTAAGGAGGACACTGGAGCTGAGCAGAGATGCCTCAATTTGACTTTTCCACCAGACCGTTGGGCAAACAAGAACTTTGAACTCTGCCTGTGGCTTCCCTACAATGAAGTCTTGACCAAACATAAAAGTTCCTTAAGCCAGAGGTCCTGTGTTCTCTAACCATGGTCAGGAGCTTAACACAAGAACATGAGGTACCTACTCCAAGAATAAGGCCCGTTGTGGGAATGGTGGGCTGGCTAAAAAAGGAAGCAGCCAGGCCTCGTGGCCACCCCAGGAGTGGGTTTCAAGGGAATACCAGTGACACATCTCTAACACAGTAATGCTGTCACAAAGCAGTTCCAACAACACACCTTGAAAATTTATACCCAGAGCACTAAACCACCATGAAGTGAACAAAATACGGATGACTAATGTGGGAACATGGATGAATCTTACACAAATAATGCTGAGACAAAGAAGCCAATCCACAAAAAACTGTAGATTATTCAGGTCAAAATATGCAGAACTAAGCTTCTGCTTCTGTGATAATGCAGTAAGCAGTATCAGATTCATCCTTTTGCCCTAAGCAACTGTAAAACTGAAAAAAATATTTCATACAACTGCTTTCAGGCATTAGACAACAGGCAAGACAGGGCTGGGACCCTTGAGAGTAATAAAAAAAAACACAAGGTAAGCAGCATGTTACCCCCAACTTCCTGGCTGGGGCACCTTCCCAGCCACGTGCAGAGAGAAGCAGCCAAACTGACCACAGCAAGCTCCTTGACCTGAGGACTCAAAGACTTGAATTGGAGGAGGCTGAGGCAGGTCGAAGTTGTAGGGGAGGAAGAGTGAAAAGAGAGTTATCAGAGGGGGAGCAGAAGATGGTGGGAAGTGAGTCCGTGGCTTTCATGGCATCGGGAGGGCTGGGTGGCACATGGGCAAGGTAAGATACTGTAAGTCTCAACAGATAGCATTGGCTAAGAGGCGGGGAACTGCACAGAGATACAAAGGCTTCATGGTGCGGACAATCAAGTGCCAGCTTGTCCAGAGTACAGAGATAATGCTAAGTCCCTTGGTCACTTAGCTGAGACTCCTAAAAAAGTCAAGCATTAAGTCTAAAGAGGGTGTTCTTTAGACTTAATGCTTGACCTTTTCAATATTTATCCTGGACTGAGGACAAATCTATACAATAAACCATAAAACCAAACCTCATAGGGTAAAAAATATGTCAGTAACTTAACTGTCTGTCAGAACAAAATGAAAACCTCTTTAAAGAAAGACAAGATCCAGAATCCCTACAATTTAATATCCACATGTCTGGCATACAATTGAAATTATTTAACATGCAAAGACCAGGAAAATGTGATTCATAATCTAGAGAAAAAGCAATCAATAAAAACAGACCCACAAATGACCCTAATGTTTAAATTAACAGACCAGGTCTTTATTATAAATATCTTTAAAGATTCAGAGGAAAAGATGGGCCTAATGAGTCAAAGCTGGTCAACCTCAGCAGAAAAACACAAACTATAAAAAAGAACCAAATAGGGCGGGCGCAATGGTTTACACCTATGATCCTGGCACTCTGGGAAGGCAAGGTGGGTGGATCACTTGAGCTCATGAGTTTGAGACCAGCCCGAGCAAGAGTGAGACCCCATTTCTAAAATATAGCCCAGCTACTCGGGAGACTGAGGCAAGAAGATTGCTTGAGCTCAGGAGTTAAAAAAAAAAAAAAAGAAAAGAACCAAATAGAAATTTTAGAATTGAAAAGTAAAACATCTAAAATCTTACACACACCACCTATGGTGCCAGCTACATAGAAGCTGGGGGCAGGAAGGTCACTTGAGCCCAAGAGCTCCAGGTTTGAATGAGATATGATCATGACACTACACTCCAACCTGGGCAATGGAGTGAGACCTCGCGTCTCAAAAAATATTTTTAAAAGAATATTTAAAAGAATATTTTCTTCTCCAGAAAAGGCTTAGTTAAAAAAAAAAAAAAAAAGGGTAAGCAAAAGGACAATTATTGAAAGGAAAAAAAAAAAAGAATATCATACGGAATACTGAAGATTGGAAACTGCAGGTGAGTTCGTGAACTTGAAGACAGATCAACATTAAATATCCAAACTAAAAAACAGAAAGAAGAAAAGTTTTAGTAACCTAACAGTGCTTCAAAATACACGAGACAAAACCTAAGAGAAGGGGGCACCTGTGGCTCAAAGGGGTAGGGCGCCAGCCCCATATGCCAAAGGTGGAGGGTTCAAACCCAGCCCTGCCAAAAACTGCGGGAGGGGGGACCTAAGAGAATATTTATAGTTATATTTTCCTTCTAAATACTGTTCATTTGTGCCTTTTCCTTTTCTTCATCAGTCTTACTAGAAGTTTGCCTATTTCACTAATTTATTTCCAAAGTTAGCTTTTGGTTTTGTTGATCATTTCCATTCCTTAATTTCTGTTTTTATTTTTATTACTTTCCCTCCGTGTACTATTGGATTACTTTATCTTTCTGGCTTCTTGAGTTAAATGCTGCATTCCCACCCCACCCCCATCATTCTTATTTTCTAACAGAGACTTTTAAGGCTAAAATAACTGATAGAACTAAAATAAAAAATAAACCTATAATCATGCCTGTTGATCTTTAATATCCCTCTCTCAGTAAAAAAGAGCCACCACCACCCCAAAAAAAAACCCACAGCAAAGGTATCAATAAGTAGACAGGGACTAAGCAAGGAAGTGAAAGATAATAAACAACACTATGAAACAACTCAATCTAATTTACATGCATGGAAACTATACCCAACATCCCAGAACACACATGCAACAGTCCCCAGGGTAGGTCATACTTAATGTTTCATTCTAAACACTGCTTCAGCTCCACTACACAGGTTTTGATATGCTGTTTTCAAAGTGTTTAATTTCCAAATATTTGGGGATTCTAGATAGCTTATTGATTTCTAATTTAATTCCATTTTGTCGGAGACCATCCTCTGTAAAATTTTGGTCTTCTGACATTTGCTGAGACATATAACAGAGGTTACCAAGAGGTTGGATGGGCTCAGTGCCTGTACCACAAATGGTTACGGAACCGGTCCCATGTACCAAGGCAGGCGCATTCAAACCCAACCTAGGCCAGCTAAACAACAATGACAACTGCAACAAAAAATTAGCCGGGTGTTGTGGCAGGCGCCTATAGTCCCTGCTACTTGGGATGCTAAAGCGAGAGAATCACTTAAGTCCAAGAGTTTGAGGTTGCTGTGAGCTGTGACACAACGGCACTCTACCGAGGGCAACATAATAAAGCTCTGTCTCAAAAAATAAAATAAAAAGAGGTTGGACAGAGGGAGAAATGAGATATTATTAAATTGGGGTGATGGAAAAGTTCTAGAAATGGACAACAGTGATGGCTACATCATTGTGAATATAACGCCACTGAACTGCACACTTAAAATGGTAATTTTGTCCTGACTGCTGTAGAACTGGTTCAATTATCTTGTAGTGCTCTTTGGCCAACTATAATACTAAAATCTTCCCCTGGTGGAAATTGTAATATCATTAACATAATGGGTTGTATGACAGTGTGCAATGATTTGTACTGTGACTTCACGATTTGTTTTACTATGAATAAGCAAAGATACAAAAACTTGGCATTATTCATTGGGAAGGGATTTACATCAGCACTGCAAGGAGGGCAGATGTGGATTTTCATGCAAGAGACTTCTGTGAAAGAAATTCCTGCACCTCCCAGGAACAAGTACCCTAGCAAGTAACCTCTAATAAACTCAACTCACTTGCAAAAAAAAAAAAAAAAAAAGGTAATTTTGATGTATATTTTACCACAATAAAAAAAAATGCACCACATCAGTATACTCAATGAAGGAGAAACCTTAAAAGATTACTAGATAAAGTGTCCTAGGGTCCACCAGGAAAGGAGAAGTTACCTATTTAAGAATTCTCTCCCATTCCTTGTAAGTGGATAATAAGTTGATTTTCTTATTTAGTACATTCAATAACTGCTTTTTATTTGTTTGTTTTTGTTTTTGTTTTGAGACAGAGCCTCACTTTCTGGCCAAGGCTGGAGCACCCTGACATCAGCCTAGCTCACAACAACCTCAAACACCTGGGCTCAGGTGATCCTTCTGTTTCAGCCTCCCAAGTATCTGGGACTACAGGAGCCCAGCACAAGGCCTGGCTATTTTTAGAGATGGGGTCTCACTCTTGCTCAGGCTGAGCTCAAGCAATCCACTGGCCTTGGCCTCCCAGAATGCTGGGATTAAAGGCATGAGTCACTGCTCCCAGCCTCTTGGGGAAAAATTTTATGAAGACGACTTCCCTGGAAATTTGCAACAACAAAAATAAACAAATGGGACTTAATTAAACTGAAAAGCTTCTGCACAGCTAAGGACACAATAATAATAATGCAAATAGACAACCTTCAGAAAAGAAAAAGATATTTGCATATTTCAAATCTGACAAAGGTTTAATAACTAGGATCTATACAGAACTCAAATTAATTGGGTGGTGCCTGTAGCTCAGTGAGTAAGGCAGCAGCCCTATAAACTGAGAGTGGCGGGTTGGAACCCGACCCCAGCCAAAATGCAACAAAAAAAATCTGGGCACTGTGCTGGACGCCTAGTGGTAGTCCCAGCTACTCAGGAGGCTGAAGGAAAAAATCACCTAAGCCCAAGAGCTGGAGGTTGCTGTCAGCTGTGATGCCACAGCACTCTACCGAGGGTGACAAAGTGAAATGCTGTCTCTAAAAAAAACCCCTCAAATTAATCAACAAAAAACAGAGCAAACAATCCCATCTATCACTATGCAAGAGACATGAACAGAAGCTTCTCTGAGGATGACAGATGAATGGCTAACAAACATGAAAAAATGCTCATTGTCCCTAATCATCTGAGAAATGCAAATCAAAACCACCCTGAGATGTCACCTAACCCGGGTAAGATTAGCCCACATCACAAAGTTCCAAAGTTACAGATGTTGGTGTAGATGCATAGAGAGGGGAACATTTTTACTATGTTGGTGGGACCAAAAACTAATACAGCCTCTTTGGAAAGACGCATGGAGAATCCTCAAAGAACTCAAATTAGGGTGGCGCCTGTGGCTCAAAGGAGTAGGGCGCTGGCCCCATATACCAGAAGTGGAGGGTTCAAACCCCAGCCCTGGCGAAAAACTGCAAAAAAAAAGAACTCAAATTAGATCTCCCATTTGACCCTACAATCCCATTACTAGGCATTTACCCAGAAGAAAAAAAATCATTTTATCATAAGGACATTTGCGCTAGATTGTTTATCACAGCTCAATTTACAATTGCCAAGATGTGGAAATAACCTAAGTGCCCATCAACCCAGGAATGGATTAACAAACTGTGGTGCATGTATACCATGGAATACTATCCAGCCATAAAAAAAGATGGTTTCTTTACATCTTTTATATTAACCTGGATGGAGCTGAAACACATTCTTCTCAGTAATGTATCATAAGAATGGAAAAGCAAATACAAAGCCAGTAGACGATCTAATTCACACTCACAGAGAAGAAAAACTCACTTCAATTCCAGCTGGGAGGGGGGAACGAGAGGAGGAAGCGGGGGGGGGGGGAGGCCTTGAGGTGCTCCCACTTAATGGGCACAATCTAGGGGTGTACGTCACACCTTCTGGGTGCTGGACACAACTACAAGAGTGACTCTACCTAACAAATTGTGACCAGGTTGTTTGTACCCTCACATTAACCTGAAACAAAGAATAAATAAATAAAAAGAAAGCACCTTAGGGAGTGCTTCTTCTTACTGAAGCCTGTCAGAATTCTAAGAAACAATTTTAATCTTTTCACCCCCTAACCCCAGAAAATATGCCTGGCATACTCCTCTAGGTATAATTCCCAGTTCAATCATGTTAACTCTTTCCCTCCCACTCAAAAAATGCATCTATTTGCAACATACTTCACAACACACCTCTGCATTCACACTTGAAGATCTGAAGCATAAGGGAAATCCTTAATCAGTACAAAATGATTTCACATTTTCTCCAACTTGTATTATTTTCCTAGAAATGATGCTTCATTTAAATGAGGTAAAACTCTTTTGGTTGAATCATGTTTGATCGTCTTCTTTACTTACTCCAGTTTTCACTTTACAACTGAAACTTCTACATTCTTTGATATTACAAGTGCATTTCTAAATGGGCAATAAGGTTTTACGAAAAATAAGAAGACCTTACAAAATATATTGGACTGTGGGTAACTGGAGGGCGCCTATAAAAAATGTACATGCACACAGCTTAGCATTTACACTGTCCATATTCCTAACATAAGTGGATGGATACAATCTTTACGAACAACCTCTTTAAAAATTTGATTGATTTGGGTGGCGCCTGTGGCTCAAAGGAGTAGGGTGTTGGCCCCACATACTGGAGGTGGTGGGTTCAAATCTGACCCTGACCCTGGCCAAAAACTGCAAAAAAAAAAAAAAAAAAGATTGATTTAACTTTAGCATCTACAGGGTTCAACAGCTGCACTTCTTCCCACCTCCCAATGCTCGGTGTAATTTAACAATGATGGGAATTACGGTGTTGACCTATCAAGTTTCCATTACTATTACCTTGAATAAAGTTTTACTCGAGAACCGTAGTTTTGAATTGATAACAATTTCTTACAATCATTTTCACTTAAGCTTATAATAAAACATCTGATATATACCTTGAAGGAAACAGATGTGCTAACTTAAAATCATAAAATAAATTTGTAAAAAAAAAAAAACACTTTTCTGTAATCATGAGTTAGCAAAGCAATGTAAAACATCTTAAATAAAATGATTTCAAATTTAAAACATTCACTACCAAGAAAATTAGGAAAAACTATATACAGTTTTTTTACCTGCAATTTTTTTTTTTTTTTTTAGACAGAATCTCACCATATCGCCCTCGGTAGAGTACGGTGGCATCACAGCTCATAGCAACCCCAAACTCTTGCTTGGGCTCAAGCGATTCTCTTGCCTCAGCCTCCCAAGTAGCTGGGACTACAGGTGCCCGCCACAACACCCAGCTATTTTTTGGTTACAGTTGTCATTGTTGTTTAGCAGGCCCGGGCTGGGCTTGAACCTACCACCTGTGGTGTATGTGGCCAGTGTCCTACTCACTAAACTACGGGCGCTGAGCCAACTTTTTGACTTAGTAGAAAAAAATCTGCAGAAAAGAAAAGAATATAAAACTTAAAAAATAAGTTAACATAATCCCATGCAAAATTTGAACATCATCCTACACCCTCAAAAAGATTCAAACTAGGCTCTGCTCCTGTGGCTAAAGCACCAGCCACATACACCTGAGCTGGTGGGTTCGCATCCAGCCTGGGCCCACCAAACAAGAATGATGGCTGCAAACAAAAAATAGCCAGGCATTGTGGCAGATGCCTGTAGTCCCAGCTACTTGGGAGGCTGAGGCAGGAGAATCACTTGAGCCCAGGAGTTGGAGGTTGCTGTGAGCTGTGATGCCATAGCACTCTACCCAGGGTGATAGCTTGAGGCTCTGTCTCAAAAAAAAAAAAGGAAACTCTCTGGAAAAGGTTTACTAGTGACTGCTTTCGGTTGTTCTAACCACTCTCCTACAAATGAATTTTCTCTGTCAAGCCTCTGAAATTTAAAAGAAACATAAGGTGCATAAATAACAACATGGATTGCTTATTTTTCTCCTATATATGACTAGCCCTTTGACCCTGAATAATTCTGGCAAAAAGATGGCACCTGCTCACTCCTTTCAGATTCACCACCCTCACCAACCACCACCACCACCACACCAATATTGTTCTTGGCTTCCAACACCATATGTTTCTGACTTCAACTTTTTCTTCTAACCTAAGTGGATACTAACCAACTCTAGAAAAGATCAGCCTATGAAAGATCAGGAATAATCTCCAACACAAAAATAACACTGTGCTCCCCTAAAACAGTGGTTTTGAACCTTCCTAATGCTACAACCCTTTGATACAGTTCCTGTGGGTCGTGACCCATAGGTTGAGAACCATTGCCCAAAAAGATGATACCCAAGGTCCAAAGAAACTGACTTGTCTTCAAACACAGCTTAGGCACATTCTTTAAAAAACAGGTACCAGAGGCTCAGCGCCTGTAGCTCAAGTGGCTAAGGCGCCAGCCACATACACCTAAGCTGGTGGGTTTGGATCCAGGCCTCCCGCCAAACAATAATGACGGATAGCCAGTCGTTGTGGCGGGTACCTGTAGTCACAGCTATTTGGGAGGTGGAGGAAAGAGAATCCCTTGAGCCCAGGAGTTGGAGGTTGCTGTGAGTTATGATGTCACAGCACTCCACCCAGGGCGACAGCTTGAGAATTTGTCTCAAAAAAAAAAAAAAAAAAAAATAGGTACCACTAAGAAGTGATTATTTGGTTGGACTGTCATCAATTTATAAAGCTTAAATCTTTATATTTTTTATATTACAAAATGATACATCTGGTGTAAAAGGCATTTGGAACATTACAGATGTAAAGTAAAAAGTGAAAGTTTTCTCCTATTCCATCTAAATTTCAGTTTCCTAGAGATAACAATTTTGTCTAAAAACCCTTCCACAGCCAGGCACAGCGGCTCAGGCCTGTAATCCCAGCACTCTGGAAGGCCAAGGCGGGTGGTCTACCTGAGCTCACAGCCTGAGCAAGACCGAGACCCCATCTCTAAAAACAGCCGGACTCTTGGAGGCTGAGGCAAGAGAATTGCTTCCAGTGGTTCTCAACCTTCCTAATGCCATGACCCTTTAATACAGTTCCTGTGTGTTGTGACCCACAGGTTGAGAACCACTGGCTTAAGCCCAAGAGTTTGAGGTTGCTGTGAACTATGACACCACGGCACACACTGAGACAAAGTGAGACTCTGTCTCAAAATAAACAAATAAATAAATAAATACCCTTCCACACTTTTTTCCTACGCATATACAAATAGATACTTCTATCTTACAAAAATGGGGTCATACCATACAGACTGATCTCCAAATTGCTTTTTTCCAATACCACAACATAGACTTCATTTAGTATTAGAACTTTAATATCTGTTCGCAATAACATCCTTATGTGCCCTCTGGATAGATTTCTGTTTTCATCTCAGGCCCTTGTTATATCCTTGAAAATTACTAAAGGCCCCAAATGTCTTTACTTTATGTGGGCTATCACCTCAATATTTACCATTCACAAATGAAAACTAAAATTTTAAAAAATATTTATTCATTTACAAACAAATATTATTGTTGCCAGAAAATAACTTTTTCCCCCAAAAAAGATAATTGTAGACAATCTTCTTTGATGCTATACAAAAACTCAGTGAATGGTAGTTTCTTTTTTTTTTTTTTTTGAATGGTAGTTTCTTAAAGGTTGGTTGCTAGGTAGAATCTGAAACCACACCAACAAACTGTACTCTGTTACATTGAAACCTATGGGTCCATCTCGCACTCTGAATGGATCCTTTACATGTGCATGATTTTATGTCATGAGTTGGCCATTTAGAAAATACTGGTTTTCTATTGATTCTATATCACTGATTATATAGATCTACCAAGTAAATTCCTAGATATTAAAATTTCACATCTCTCAACATTGCCATCGGTCTTTATATCACAACGGTCTACACAAGTTCTCCAAAATCCTAATTTTTACTAAAATTTTATCATTGGCAATAAATATTACCTATTGTTTTCTTTGAAAGAAAAGACTCCTTCATACATTCTTTAGTCTGAATAACCAGTTCATCTGTCTATGAAGTTTCAAGTAAAAAATAGTCCATGAAAAAACTGGCTAGTTCAGTTTGCAACTCCAACAGCTCCCCCATGCTTGTCCTAGAGATAACCATGATACTGCAGTTCACAGAAGTGCTTTACAAGTACGTACCTTTTCATCCCACAGAATATTAAAAAGACAAGGATAAAGTTTTAATGAAAGTAACAGTTTTTGCTGCTTCATCAAAGACATTCTTTAGTGAAAAGTAGGATTTTTTTTCCTGAGTGCCTGTCATGAAGAATACAATGGCTACTTAGTATAGTTCAGTGCCCTGATTCATGCTTAAGATGCCTGCTTTACTTTTGCATCATTACTGCAAATACCAACACAGTAAAGGAGGCAAATAAGATCTTTGTATCATATTAATACGAAAATAGCTTTAACCTCTAAACCCCTGAAGGGCTTTCAGGGACACTCTGGGAACTACACTGCTCTACCCTCGTTTCCTAGAAGTGAGATTGTACATTTCAAATTTTAAATTTTGCCAAAGTTCTCCAAAGTCTATACCAATTTCCCCTATCTAAAGCTGCAAGATCACCAATAGTTAAAACAGAAATAAATCACTTTTTAAATACCAAATTTGGTATATATATTTGCCTGCCTAAAATCAATGCTAAAACAGAAGTAATGATTCAAGGCTAAGTAAAATCTAGATACCCAGATATACTGAGACGAAGTGAATATTTTTCTGTAATAAAGTAAAACTTCAACTGTTAAATGCAAGTTCGTTGAACAGAGGCCCTTTTGTCTATTGCAGTCACCCATCCTTTAGAAATTCATTGTGATTGAATTTCAAAGTATATGTCACTTACACTTATACATTTGCTTAAAGATGGGTGGACTCAATTGATATTTTAATAGAAAAGATGCAGTCTGAAAAATGTCAGGCTGCAAAAAAATAAACAGAACCCTAATTAATTGGTTACAGGCATCAGTCTAAACTGACCCTTAGCTTTAATTTCACTCAGAACTACTAAAAGTGAACAATATAATATGTTCACTCAAATGTCAAACACGCTCATAAAAAATGTCAAAGACAACCTTTAATGCCCCAAATATCATTCTAAACAGAGAGCGAGGAGGAGAAGGAAAGGTGCATCAAAGAAGAAAAGATTTAACTTCTGGAAGGTAAAATAACTAGAAGTTGTGTATTCCCAGTTCATGGGGAATTCTGCTTCCCTATTTGATTTTTCCCACACAGCTCCAAAGTGAGTATTTTCAAGTCCTACTCAGGATTGAAAAGGTCAAGGATATTAGTGTCAACCAGTATTTGTGGTTTTTAACCTTTCTGGGAGCACAACCATTCTGAAAATACGATAAAGACTCTCTGTAAACAAAGTAGTAGAGAATCCACACAAGTTAGGAAAAAAGCCCATGTCTTCAGTTGGAGCAGAATCACAGAATGATAGATTCTAAGGAAGAATTTATAGCCAGTGCCTCAGGAAACTGAGGCCCTGAACAGTAAAATGGCTTTTCCAAGGTCAACAGTAAATTAGAAGTGGCAAATGGAACAGACTCTGAATAAAGCCATACAGAGTCACAAAGTTACTTTTCCTCATACAAAGTTCCATCAGAAACTAAGAGATAACTACGGTAACAAAAGTCTTAAGTAGAAATGGAAGGAACTGACACAAGCACTGTTGCTCAAAAGCTCCTTAACGGCCTAAGTTGTGCACATAAGGAGAAACACAACCAGAAATCTTAAAAAGTACTCACCATGTTCCACAAACACATTGCAGTGTGGACCTCCATGCCTGGATGATTCCTTCTTCCCTGCTCCTTTGATAAAGTGCAGGGCAGGCAAACTTGGCCTTCTTTGGTCCCCAAGAACTTTTCCAGGCTGCTGCCCCATAAAGTAATAATAGGGACCCCTTGCCAGAAGAGGATTCAAGATATTCCAGAACGGTCAGTTAGCTTAGAAGGAAAATGGTATATGGTGGGGTTTCACATTCACTTCATCTCCACAAGTCAGTAATTGAGGTCAAATACAAAGAGATCTTCAGTAACAAAAGGAAGCAGTTTGTTTTTTTTTAAGTTGACACATGTAAACAGGAGTTCCAATTATTTTCTCAGTTTATCAACTCAAAGTAATATAATTGCAATGCTACCCAAAAGTTTCTTGATTTAAAGTATATTTTCCTGGCTGAATAGGAATTTCAAAAAAAAAAAAAAAATTAAACAGAAATATTCACAGGGATGCGGCAGAGGGTCCACAATACTAAATCCATTTTCATTCCCACACAAAAAGGAAACGTTGATCGTCTTTGGATGCTCCTCCAGAACTTTTCCTGTGGAAGTCACCAACCCCCTATCTCAGTTTCTTCATCTTCCAACAAATTTCCTGCTGAACTGGCTGCGGCTCTCGCTTCTCCAGTCCGCTCTCCGGAAAAGGACACAGGTCACCCAGACTTCAGCGAGAGCTTGCCCTCGACTCTGACGAAAAGGAATGCATTGCCAGCAACTTTTAAGTCCGCTTTTTAAAAGGCCTGTGAAACCAATCCAGACTTTTCCTTTGCATTAAAGTTTCTGGCTGAGTTGAGACTAAGGGTGCTGTAGGTGACATTGGAAAAAGTCAGGGCATTAGAGGCTCCGCGAGAGCAACCTGGGTTGAAGGGGAGGCCGTGACAGCAGCGAGGGTGTATGAATGGGGTGCTCGGTGGCCAAACTTGGGGCCGGGATCCGGAGCAAGGGGTAGTTCCGGGCAAAGAGGAAAGCAGCCAGGGCGGGGCGCGGGCGGCTTACTCGGGGGGCGATGCTTCTCCACGCCGCAGGAAAGGGGGGTGTCCCAGGTCTGGAGGAAAAAGAGACCACCCCCAGCGTCCCAGAGCCAGGACGGTGCAGTAAGGGACGAAAGGCTCTCGCGGCCCCGAAGGTGGAAGGCGGGCGCTGGGGGAGGAGACCCGGCCGCCTCCGCTGTCCGAGCCCGGGGGGTCTCTGGCCGAGACACCCCCTCCCCCGGCCCTAGATGTTGCCACCACCGTCGCCAGTCACATCCCCCGAGCTCCGCCGAGGGACCCAGCCTGCCCCCGCTGATAGGGGCCGTGGACAACGGAAGGGCTCCTCAGCTGCAGAACCGGGGAACCGGCTCCGGCTCCAGCGCTGCTCAGGGAAAGACACCAACCCCCACGGCCGCCATGATGGATTACGAGCCGCTCCACAACGAGGCCAGGCCCCGCCCCCGGCCCCGCCCCCGCCGACGACCGGAGCCCGTCTCGCGGGGACCCGGGTTCCCTGGCGTCGCTTTCCCAGGACGCCCGCGCCTCCTGGCCCTGCTCTCACAGCCTGCGAGGGCCTGGCCAGAACGACCTTTTAATTGAGGTTTCTCCGAGCCCAAGGTGACTGGTAAGGAAGCAGCCGCCTCCTCTGTACTGCCATTGGTCGCCGAGGATCCGGGTCAGGCGGCCGTCCTCCGTCCCATTGGCCGGTGAGGGCAGAGCGGCTAGAGCTCCCAGCCAACAGCTTTCTGGGCAGCCCGCGGGCGCGCCGGGAGTTGTGGTCCCACGGCGCCCGCGCGGAACCGCACGCTCCAAGACTTCTTGCCCCCTGCCCCGACCCTTGCGGCTTGGCTCCGCCTCCCGGGAGTCCGTGGACTCTGCCGGCCTCTAGTCCGGCTGGGCTGCGTCTCCCCTGCGCGAGTAATAAGAACAGGAAAGAGCCAAAGCAAGGGAAAAACTGCGGATTGGATTTTCCTAGAACGGAATTGGATTATCTTCCTAGAGTCGTTCCAGGAGAATATTTGGCTCACGCTTGGAAGCCAAGGTATTGGTGCCTTTCACTCCTTTCACCCTCCAAAAAGCACGAATATTAGAGCTAGCGAAGAATTATGCAGAGGGAAAGCATCCGACATGTCGCTAATGAATTCAGGTATTTCTTTGGAGTATCAGGAGGCGCACTCATCAAATAAACAGCATTTGATGAGAGGACATGCCAGGTGCAATCACAGAGATTTGTGCTGGAAGGAACCTTTAAAACACTTCACAGGCGAACATGTATTCACATAAACACAAATTGTTAGCAGACAAAATGCCCGGATAGTTGGGATTGGCAGGCTTGTAGAGTTACCTAATGACCCAGACACGCCAAATTCACACCTGCCATAACACCTCTTCCCCAACTAAAAATCACCCTGGCCCTCTATTCTTCACTCTCCGTATCTCCCCAGAGCGGTGCACCTGACCGCTTATACTCATTTTTAAGATTGAATCAGCACAGCGCCTCCTCTACACCCAGCTTTGCACTTTTCATAAACTGCATTATCTCACTTAATCCTTACTACAGTTCCAAAGGCATGTAATAATTACCACCATTATACTGATGAAGAAACATTAAGAGATGATACTTACTGAAGGTCACTTGGCTAATATGTGACAAAGTCACGATTTCAACCCAAGTTGACCTAGCCCCAAAACCCACGGTTTTCCTGCTGTCCCACTCAGTATACAAAGTGATTGTTGACCTAGGTGGCCCCTGTGGCAGAATGGGTTGGGCGACGGCCCCATATCCCGAAGGTGGCAGGTTCAAACCCAGACCCGGCCTACCAACAAAAAAATAGCCTGGCCTTGTGGCAGGTGCCTGTAGTCCCAGCTACTTGGGACGCTGAGGCAAGAGAATCACCTAAGCCCAGAAGTTAGAGACTGCTGTGAGCTGTGATGCTACAGCACTCTACCAAAGGTGATGGAGTGAGACTGTCTCTAAAAACAAAACAAAACAAAAAAAAACCAGATTTTTCCTTAGTTGCTACTGACATTAGGGGAAACCACAGCTACATCATGTATGTTATGTAAGATGATACTATTGTAGAAATAGTTCTGCTGGCCAGGCAAGGTGGCTCACACCTGTAATCCCAGTACTCTGGGAGGCCAAGGTGGGAGGATCCGGAGCTCACAAGTTGGAGACCATCCTGAGCAAGATTAGGACCCATCTTTAATAAAAATAGAAAAACTAGCAGGGTGTTGTGGTGGGTACCTGTAGTCCCAGCTACTCGGGGAGGCCAAGGCCAGAGGATTGCTTAAGCCGAAGAGTTTGAGGTTGCTATGAGCAACAATGACACCACCCAGGACACAGAGTGAGACAGTCTCAAAAAAAAAAAAAAAAAAAAAGGGGGAAGAAATAGTTTTGGTGGATTGAGATGGTACTTATTTGTGATGTTGGTTTCAACAGGAAATCGCCATTTGAAGGTTCTGAATATGAAGCATATGAAAATTTGTACCAATTTAGAAATAGAATTTATAAAATTGATGTTAATTGGTTTATCTTTGTACACTATCACAAAATAATCTAGCTGACAATCTTAGTCCTCACTGGTGGTTTCATTCTTCAAACTTCAATGCCTTTGATTATTTACCACTTACCTTATTCTGATTATTCTTTTTGAAGATTTTACTTTCATGTTTTAATTTCTCCCACATCTTCACTCTTCATTCTCTTGTTTGGTTTAAAATTGGGCAAGCAAATCAGAACTCTTCCTAATACACATTTCTTGAACAATTCACTTAACAAGCATTTATAGAGCACCTGTGCCAAGCTGTTTTAGGTGCAGGGATACGGCAGTGAGGAAAAAAGTCTCATCTTCATGAAGCACCCTTGAGGGACAGGCAATAACAAAATAAGCAACAATCCAAACAAAAAATCAGTCTCAAAAAAAAAAAAAAAAAAAAAAAATCAGTCTCAATAGTGGAAATTACAGTTCTGGACCCATAACCTTTCACAATCAGTCCAATCCATCCTCTGGAAGATTGATTTATGACAAATCTCTAAAAGCTTAAAATCTATTCCTGATTTAAGGCAAGGTGGCTCATGCCTGTAATCCTAGCACTCTGGGAGGCCGAAGTGGGTATTCCTTGAGCTCACGAGTTTAAGACCAGCCTGAGCAAAAATTGAGGGCCCCATCTCTACTAAAAACAGAAAAACTGAGGGAAAAGGATAGCTTGAGCTCCAGGTGGAGGTTGCTGTGAGCTATGACACCATGGCACTCTCCCCAGGGTAACAGCTTGAGACTGTCTCCAAAAAAAAAGGACCTTTACTTTTATATCAAGTCACTTTATTTTTTTTAATTTTTGAGACAGAGTCTCACTTTTGTCACCCTTGGTAGAGTGCCCTGATCGTGTTGTTGCCAATGAAGTTTTTACACTGGTACTGAATCCCCTTAGCAACTTGGATTACTAAGCTCACAGCAACCTCAAACTCTTGGGCTCAAGCAGTTCTCTTGCCTCAGCCTCCCAAGTACCTGGGACTACAGGCACCCACCGTATTGCCTGGCTATTTTTAGAGGCGAGGTCTTGCTGTGGCTCAAGCTGGTCTCAAACCCATGCGTGCAGGCAATCCACCCTACTTGGCCTCCCAGAGTGCTAGGATTACAGGTTTGTAAGCTACTGTGCCCAGCCTTATCAAGTCACTTTTATTCTTTTAATGGACTTCTTCACCTAGAAGTGTGAAGGTTACCATGAGGATCAAAATAAGTCTTCTTTGGTTTTCTACCAAAATTGAGGCTGCACTTCATGATAGTCACTGTAGAGGTCAAATACACTTGACCTAAAGGCATATCTCTAATCTCCATTTTCCACTTCCACTGTTTTCTAGTTTTGTGTGAGCCCTAAGTTGTGAATGTTTTTTTTTTTTTCTAGAGAAACACTGTTTTAAGTTTTAATCCCTGTGTAACACTGTAAAATACTTGTAAGGACTAAAAAATTAGAATCTGAAGCCCAGCTGACAGTCTTAAGTAAATATTGCCAAATGTTAAATAAATACCTTTAAGCTCATTTATTTTTATTAAAAAAGTGATTCATTCCTGGCTGGGTGGCTCCACAGCTGTAATCCTATCTCTCTGGGAGGCCAAGGTGAATGGATTGCCTGAGCTCAGGAGTTCAAGACCAGCCTGAACTAGAGTGAGATCCCTGTCTCTAAAAAATAGCTGGTTGTTGTGGTGTCCTAGAGTCCCAGCTACTCAGGAGGCTGAGGCAAGAGGATTACTTTAGCCCAAGAGTTTGAGGTTGCAGTGAGCTATACCATTGGCACTCTACAGAGGTACAAAGTAAGACTATCTCAAAAATATAAAAGTGATTCAGTTCAGTCTAATTTTGTTCGTTTATAGAACAAAGCAATCCAAGTTGCTAAGGGGATTCAGTACCAGTGTAAAAACATCTTAGGGTGGCACCTGTGGCTCAAGGAGTAGGGTGCTGGCCCCATATGCCGAGGGTGACAGGTTCAAACCCAGCCCTGACCAAAAACTGCAAAAAAAAAAAAAAAAAAAAAAAAAATTTATCTTACATTTTTAATAACATCTATTAGAATTACACTTAACAACTGCGCCCTCTTGTGTGCCACTGAATGTTGGCAATCAAAAGGAATTTTAAGACCTTCACATTATTTCCACTTGGTAGGTAATCACCATTCAGCAGATACTGAATGGACAGCATAGGCTAGCAGCACCGGAGAGACTAAGTCAAAAAGGATAAACAAGCTTACATGGTCCTGCTCAAAACCAAACCTAGGACTCTGCCATTCTTCCCTACTGTCTTCTCTCAAGAGGCAAATAACCTGGAAAGTCTTCTCAAAAGACTTACAGGTGAACCAATCTGGAGATGCAACATAAACCTATAAAGTATTCAGTTGTTTGCAATTTCTTCAAAACAGATGATACGCCTTGAAATTAAAAAAAAAAAAAAAAAAAAAAAAAAGACCAGGCATGACTCAGCCCCTGTAGCTCAAGCAGCTAAGGATTTGGGTTCAAATCCAGCCCGAGCCTGCCAAACAATGACGGTTGCACCCAAAAAAAAGAAAAAAAAAACAGCCCGAGAATCGCTTGAGCCCGGGAGTTGGAGGCTGCTGTGAGCTGTGAGGCCACAGCACTCTACCCAGGGTGACAGCTTGAGACTCTGTCTAAAAAAAAAAAAAAAAACGGGGGATAGGGGGGAGCCTGTGGCTCAAAGGAGTAGGGTGATGGCCCCCTATAATGGAGGTGGCAGGTTCAAACCTGGCCCCAGCCAAAAACTGCAAAAAAAAAAAGAAAGAAAGGAATCAAACCAGCATCGTAGCTCATGCCTATAAACTTAGCACTCTGGAAGGCAGAAGTGAGTGATCAGTAGAGCTCAGGAGTTTGAGACCAGTTGGAGCAAGAGCATAAGACCCCCAACTCTACTTAAAACAGAAAAACTAACCAGGCATTGTAGAGGGTGCCTGTAGTCCCAGCTACTGCAGAGGTTCGGGCAAGAGGGTCACCTGAGCCCAAGAATTTGAGTTGCTGTGAGCTGTGACACGACAGCACTCTAGCCTAAGCAGCAGTGTCTCAAGAAAAAAAAAAAGTTTAATAAAAATAAACATGCCATTTAATGAAAAAGAGCCAAGCTGTACTTCAGAAATTTCAAGTGCAGTGTTATTACTAAACTATGCTAGCTTTCAAATGTTAGTAGATGACAGAAGTAGTTAGGGCCACTGTCAGAGGCATTATGTCCTGATCCCTTCTTCAGCTCTTAATTATTACCCAGAACACAAGAACAGAAACTAATGCTGTCAATACATTTATAAACATCAAAAACTAGTTCACCACATATGTGAAATAAAATGGCACTTACACATAGTGCCATTAGAAAACAATGTTTCCCAAAACCTTAATCAAGGCACCACTTTTAGACATTGCAATGCACAGAATTCTAACATTCCTCTGAGGGAGCTTCAGTATCCTTTTAGTCTTTTAACCATGAATTATTCAATAGCTAATGCATTACTATTTCAGTTCTAGGAGGAAAACAGCTTTGCTTTTCCCATCTCTGTTTTTCTGTTTTCTTCTGTTTATCAGACCACCCAAAAGTACACAGACCCAGAACATCCATTCTATTACTGATAATTCAGCTTCTTCCAAGTCACCCTTCGAGGCAGGACAGACAAAGGCCACCTGGTATAGACATATAGCAGTTGCTAAATGGAATATGAAATGAGAAATTGGACTCCAACCAAGCAAAAGGCTGCTTGGTTAGCTTTATTCTTCCATGTCATTGCTGGGCTAACTATACCAACTATATTCTTCATTGTCATATTTATGCTCAGAATGAGGTGGGAATGGAGGCCAAAATAGACCATTTACAGGTCAGGGATGCCATATTTTCTACTGGGGCAATTTCATAGGGTACTATGCCTTGTGAAGTGAGTAGAAGACAAAGCATTCTCCATTTTATTCTAGGATGGGAGTCCATTTGGCTGGAACTCTGTGCACTTTGAAAGACCCAAAACTCCCCCCTTGCGCTAGGCTCAGTGGGCAAGCTGTAGGCACTTTCACGTTCTACGTGGGCTTTGTGTTAGAACAGGAGAAAGCAGGTCTGTGGCCTGGCAGTAGCCACACAGCTGTTGATGCAGATGAAGTGATGACCTCTCAGGTCTTCACTGAGCACACGGTGTGGGTACCATACATTGGATTCTTTATCCCAGTGAAGTATGCCCAGTCCTATCCAGGAGTATCTCCTTATCCCTCCTGTTCTAAAAGTCTCTGGCGTGTTTCCATCACAATTTCTTCCATTATTTCTGGCTTTAGGATGTCTTTGATCTGAAAAAGGAAGGAAAGGAACATGCTCAGAAAAGAAACCAACTATAAGCCAACCACGAAACCAACCCAAACACAGAAACCAAGTGTGGTTAACGTAAGCCTTCTATACTCCTCATGTGTCAGAGGCTGCAATGTAGTATCTGCTAGAACCAGCTTAATAATCAGCAAGGTTCTCTGCGATACAGATGACAAGATCCTCCTGACATTCATCAAAAAGACAGCTGAAATTTGGGATGGGCAAGATGAAGTCCAGAGGACTGCATCATGAACTGGAGGGCACATCCATCCTTCACCAAACTCTTTTTTTTTTTTTTTTTTGAGACAGAGCCTCGAGCTGTCACCATAGGTAAAATGCCGTGGCATCACAGCTCACAACAACCTCTAATTCCTGGACTCAAGTGATTCTCTTGCCTCAGCCTCCCAAGTAGCTGGGACTACAGGTGCCTGCCACAATGCCTGGCTATTTTTTGGTTGCAGCTGTCATTGTTGTTTGAAGGCCCAGACTGGATTCGAACCCGCCAGCTCAGGTGTATGTGGCTGGCGCCTTAGCCGCTTTAGCCATAGGCACCGAGCCCACCAAACCCTTTCTGACACTACACATTGAGAATACTGTTGGGGAAAGATCCACCAGACACTGACAGGGTTGTCTTCCAGGCTAGCTCATACTGATGGGCATGATAATACAAGTCCGTGGGAGATCTGCTTGGTATCTGAGGAAACCCTGGTGCAGCTCATAGATCAGTGGGGAAATGGAAGCCCCAGGGAGAGTACCTGGTGTGGAAGAGATGCTTCATAGCAATACAGGATACTAGTATCATATAGCATCATCCTCTGAGTTACCAGCGAGATGATGCAGTTCCGAAGCCGGGATATCACCTCTCGATCAGCAAGGGAGACAGGCTAAGAGGGGGACCAAAGGGGAAGGAAAGATATTTATAAATAGGACTAAAATAGATTAATAGTTATAATAAATCACCAAAAAGAAATCACCTATGACTCAGACAATATCATTCTGGGACGCCAAAATCAGCCAAACAGCTAACTCCAAGGGAGATAAAAAGGATGGCTGCTTCAGTGGCTCTCTAGATACGACCCTGCAACTCAGTCTCTGCTAACAAAACTCAAAACCAGTCAAGGAGTTCATCTCTTTAGAAAAGAGAAGGCAGTACAATGTTCACGACCACTCAGACTACAGCAATACCATAGCTGAAAAACAATGAACACTGGGGCTGTGCTGCTAGCTCAGTGGGTAGGGCGCTGGCCACACACACGGAGGGTGGAGGGTTCGAACCCGGCCTGGGGCCAGCTAAAATAGCAATGACAACTGTAACAACAAAAATATGGCAGGCGCCTGTAGTCCCAGCTACTTGGGAGGCTGAGACAAGAGAATCACTTAACCCCAAGAGTTGGAGGTTACTGTGAGCTGTGACGCCACTGCACTCTACCCAGGGTGACAGCTTGAGATTCTGTCTAAAAAAAAAAAAACACCACCACCTGACACAAAAACACAGTGGAGACAGAGTGCCACTCCCCATCCAAACAACAGTGGCAATGGTGTGTGCTCACCTCCAGGTTTGCAATGAAGCCCCCTGCATCCTCTTCTTTGTGTTCAGGTGTCGGGTAGATCCATATGAAGCCATTGTTTCCCAGAATCACTGATGCACCACACGGCAAGTCATGGAAGTGGGTCTTCTGTCGTTTCACCAGGGAGGGGGAAACCTGGACCAAAACACCCTGACCTAGCTAAAGAAATACATACGCTAGATCACTGTAAGGTCATCAGTGAGATGAATGAAAAGTAGACTACATAATTTCTGTCCTAGTTATATTCAAATCAGTGTCCTTCCTGTCACTGACTGGACACCCATGTGCACATACATAGTATGCGTTTTTACAGAGAACGTATCTGGATTCACAAGGTGTTTACATATCCCAATGAAAGACAACTTTCAGTACTCTGCTGTCATTGCCCTTGGCATTCACCCCTACATTCTAATCCAGGGTTGGGGTATGGGCTGTTAGAGATGCTGGAGCCAATGAGGAAGAGAGCTCTCATCCCCCTACTCACACCTAAACATCAGACACCTCTGCTGCCCACAGGATTTGTGCCCCTGGGCAGTTAAGGGACGGGCCAGCTCCAAGTCCACATCCTGCTGAGGGAGGTCTGTGAAGGTCAGCACACAACACAGCATCCATCTACTGCAAGCACATGAACCTGGTTGTCTGCAGCCTCTCCATCAAAGGAAGGGATTTTTGTTCTGCTCAGAAAATGAAAATGTTCATGCTGGTAGAGCAGAGAGACTAGTGCCTCCTAATTTGTTAAAAAAAAACTCCTAGCACTCTGGGAGGCTGAGGTGGGTGGATTGCTTGACCTCAGGAATTGAGACCAGCCTGAGCAAAACTGAGACCACATCTCTACTAAAAATGAAAAACTGACATGAATGGAGCTGGAACATATTCTTCTTAGCAAAGTATCTCAAGTATGGAAGAAAAAGTATCCAATGTACTCAGCCCTACTATGAAACTTTCATATGAAAGCTATAAGCCAATTATGCCCAAGAATATGGGGAAAGGGAGGGGAGGAGGGAGGATGGGTAAAAGGAGGGCAATTGGTGGGACCACACCTACGGTGCATCTTACAAGGGTCCATGTGAAACTTACTAAACGTAGAATATAAATGTCTTAACACAATAACTAAGAAAATTCCATGAAGGCTGTATTAACCAGTTTTATGAAAATATTTCAAATTGTATATAAAACCAGCATATTGTACCCCATGACTGCATTAATGTACACAGCTATGATTTAATTTAAAAAAAAAAAAAAAAGAAAGAAAAACTGAGGCAAGAGGATCACATGAGCCCAAGAGTTTGAGGTTGCTGTGAGCTATTTATTATACCACAGCACTCTAAGGGCAACAAAGTGAGATTCTGTCTCCAAAGGAAAAAAAAAAAAAACCTAAATAATGTAACCTGATAAAAGAAAAGCAGTGAAATTCCATTTAGAAGCTCAGAGGACAAAACTATCTTTGCAAGCAGTAACACCCATTTTATAGAGTGGACATTTGTATAAGGGCTGTCTCATCAGCCCTGGGCCTCTTTGTTCCAGTGTCAGCCTCTCAGTCATGGCCCCAGCAGTGCCCCCTGGAGGAGACAGAGACAGCAGCACCTCAGAGCCCAGGGTTAGACCAGCTCTTCTGTCAGCAGACTCCTCAAGACAAAAGGATAAAAGCTGATGTTCCTGGCTCAGTGCCTGTGGCTCATAGATGAGGGTGCCAGCCACATACACCAGAGCTGGAGGGTTCAAATCCCATCTGGGTCTGCCAGACAACAATGACAACCACGACCAAAAAGTAACTGGGCATTGGCTTGGCACCTTTAGCTCAAGAGGCTAAGGCCCCAGGCAAATACACCAGAGGTGGCAGGTTCGAATCCAGCCCGGGCCTGCCAAACGCATTGTGGCAGGCGCCTATAGTCCTAGCTACTTGGAAGGCTGAGGCAAGAAAATCGCTTAAGTCCAGGAGTTGCAGGTTGCTGTGAGCTATAATGCCACAGCACTCTACTGAGGGCGACATCTTGAGGCTTTGTATCAAAAAAAAAAAAAAAAAAAAAGCCAGGCATTGTGGCAGGTGCCTGTAGTCCCAGCTACATGGGAGGTCGAGGCAAGAGAATCGCTTAAGCCCAAGAGTTGGAGGCTGCTGTAGGCTGTGACACCACAGCACTCTACTGAGAGCAATTCAGTGAAACTGTCTCAAAAAATAATAATAATAATAAAGTTGTGTCCTTTGCAACTACTAACCCATGACTTGTGAATCCCAATCTTCTGTCTGTTAAGTTCAGGGAACATGATTAGTTTGTGTGATGCCAACTATTATTAGCACTTAACTAGTGGGTTCTCTAGGTCAGAATTCCAGAGAACTATGGGGATTTAGAAGTAGACTTGAAGTCTCAGTTAGCAAACAAGAACACCAATAGCTGACTTACTTTTCCATATTTCAGGCTCCTCGTGTGCAGAGAGACAGCTCCATCAGAGAAAACTGCCTGGACCTCAGCCTGGCCAGGATGGTGAAGGAACAAACAGCAGCTCAGCCACCCACTCCCACATTGCTGTGTCCCCAGCCCCTACCCCATGCCTCCGTCTCTTCCTCCCATCTCCAGTAGTTCAGATCAATGACCTTACACATCTAGACAGACTCAAGAACACCACTGTAACCTCACCTCTCTCCTTGGTTGTCAGGAACAACAAACACCTTTTCTACTCCCTAGAGCAGAGGTTCTCAACCTTCCTAATGCCTGGTTGAGAACCACTGCCCTAGGGTATAAATTAACATCATTAGCTGAACCTGAGTCTAGCCTAAAACACAGGTCACTGTAAGTTACCAAACCCAAAGAAAGGACTTAGCCGGTCTGAACAAGTGCTGGAGAGTCAGCCCAAGTTAGAGACAGAGAAAGGCTTTAGCAAAGCCCTTGTCACTTGATCTGAGAATATGATCCCTGCCTGGGAGAGATATACTATGTAAGGCTTGTTTCCCAGCCCCACTGAAAAGCATCAAGGGCTGGAATGCAGAATGCAGGATACACTGATAAGGTCCCCTTCCTGTAAGAAGCCTCTCATTGCAAGCTCATCTTCTGCAGATCTTCTCCTCTGAAATATACAAAGAAATGGCCACATTACTTAGGGCTGAGCCTCAGAAAGATCTCCATCACTTCATTCCCTTTAGAGATCTTTACAGCAAACACAATATTCAAGCACTAAGAACTATGGGAAGACTCAGTAGACCATGCCTATCTCTCCATCTGGCTCCCTTTCTCCATCCTCTTTCCCTCCCTCCTCTGAGTAAATTTCAAACTCTCCCAATCTCCCCCACCCACCTTTTCCACACTCACCTTTCCTGAAAGCTGTGTGTTCTGGCAGGACCAGACTATCTCCTGCGTGGCTGTCTCTGCTCACACATTTCCCTATCTCTCAAATTCCCTCACTTCATCATTCAAATTCTCTCCATCCTTCAAGGATCAATTCCAATGCCAGATTTTTTTTATGAACTCCTCTGAAATCAATCATTCCTTTTGCACAACCACATGTTTGTTTATTCTTCTACTACCAGGTTTTGGATGTTATCTAAATGCCCTGCTAGGGAACTCACTCATGCTTGGCATTCTCCTCAGCACCCAGCACAGCAAGCCTCTCTGTAAAGAGGAGGACTTTATCTGGACTGCAGATAAAGGTGAACCATGGTATTTTACAAAAGGCTGTAGCTCCAGTTACATCTGGAATAACCAGATGCCTTTCAAGTCATGAAAAACTAATGTACAGACAACAACTTCACTGTGCAAAGCTGATATATCCAGAAAAGGAAGATTGGGCAGCACCTGTGGCTCAAAAGAGTAGGGCGCTGGCCCCATATACTGGAGGTGGTGGGTTCAAACCCAGTTCCGACCAAAAAGTGCAAAAAAAAAAAAAAAAAAAAAAAAGTCAGAAAAGGAAGATTATTAGCATCGAGCACCCAAGAGTTTCTCTGCCCAGCGCTCTTTTGGGATCCCATCCCAAGGTTGTTCCTTGTCACATCTCATTCATGACACCACTCATCAGGGCCCAGGACTGGCCAGGTCTTGACCCGGCTTAACTAGGTTCTGGCCGCAGACCACGAAGTTACCTTGCTCAGGTCTCTTAGGTGCCTGAGGGCTATCTACGTTAGCTGGAAAGAGAGAGTCTTAGAGAGAGAAAAGCAGTCTTAGAATACACAGATCTTAGTCTTTAGCAGAACTTAGTGATCTTCAGCAGAGAGACGCCATGCTGGCGTTCTGCAGGCAGAAGAGGAGACAGAGTCAGAGTAAGCAGCTCTGTGATAGAATGCGCATGCTCCCGAATGCATGCTCCTCCAGCCTAATATTATATAAGGCTGATTTCATGCCTCTCAACACCACAGGTGTAGAGACTGCCAATTCACCACTGCTCTCATCTTGCGAGCTCTCATGCTTGTTAGCAGAGCTAAATCCCCCTCCATGCCCATTCCACCAAGGTGTTTCACTGAGCTATACAGGTATTTCTTATAACTGTCTCTCCTCCTAGCCATAGGCTATATGGGCTTCTACAGTTTCTGATCTTACCATAAGCCAATTGCTGCCTATCTGGGAACACCTAGGCCAGGTGAAAAGTCTACATAAACACCCAGACAGCAAATGTCATAGCAGACAAAAAGAAGTAAAAGAGGAAACCTCAGTGTAAAGCAAAGTTCTCTGGTGGAGAAGGGTCCACAGCTCCCACTAGCCAACTGGCCCTGCTCCAGAGCCCTGTTGGAGCCCTTACCACAATGGTTCTCAACCTTCCTAATGTCATGACCCTTTAATACAGTTCTTCATGTTGTGGTGACCCTCAACCATTAAATTATTTTCATTGCTACTTCATAACTGTAATTATGCTACTGTTATGAATCATAATGTAAATATGTGATATGCAGGATATATTTAGGAGACCCCTATGAAAGGGTCGTTTGACTCCCAAAGGGGTCACAACCCACAGGTTAAGAACCGCTGCCTTACCAGTTCTCCTCCAGGGAGGTTCATGGACGAAAGAAGCAACACTGAATCCAGCCTGGAGTTGGTCTCCACCTTCCACCTCTTTTGTTGAACCTACAAACCAAAGAAGTTCCGCACCTGGACACATACTCCAAGGGAAAGAGCTCACATCTTAAGTAACTAGTAATCTCAAAGATAACAAGCCAAATATTTACATCAGAGGTCACAGAATAGCCAAATGCAATGAATCCTTTTTCATGTAACTACATATAGAATGATTATTCAGTAAATCACCAGCTTGCCTTTACTTTGTAAAGGCCACTGATATTGACTTTACCTCTGTGATTCTCCCCACTACAATGTCTCCCACTTCACCATTATATCTGGAAGATAAAAATGAAAGTTCATCCATAAGTGAACAGACTTTCTTACAGGAGCAAGCACCATTTGAGATTTCTGTTAAACAGGATGAGGGCTTTGAGTCGGCACCACATTTAGCAAATTCATATATCTATACTGCTTGGACTTATTTTCAAAAATTGTTAACTTCAAACATTCTTCCATGTATAAATTAATAAATTAACTATAGTTAATAATAAATTAACTATCCTTAAACAAATCACTATTGCAAATAGTTTGTTTTGCTCCAAATACCTATTTTTTTTTTTTTATTACATGACAATGAAAAGCAAGGAATATTTTCCTGTGTGATGGATGAGTTCTGCACCAGCCTAAAGAAAAAGGAAATTCTGAAACAAGATGCCACCCAAACCAGTCTACTCACTGTCTGTCTCCCCACCCACTGCTGCCTGTTTCAACCCCCTGAGTTCCTCATCCCTGATTCTAGTGACGAAGCATTTCATACCCAGGCTCAGTACTTAGACTTCTTCACTTTTCCACCCACGCTCACCTCTTGGTGAGCCTGTCCAATCTCATGGCTTTAAAACACCACTGATGACCGCACCAGTCCCTGAATTCCAGATTTAGCTGCTAGCTACACAACATAACCACTCAAATGACTAACAAGCATTTTCAAATGTAACAAGCCTAAAACTAAGCTTTCCAACAGCTCCCTCCCCTCCTCCATAGCAAACTGAGATATGGGATAACTCATCCCCTCAGTAAATGGTTGACTCCATCCCCCTCATTGGAGCCACCCTTGATACCTCTTTCTCTCTCCTTTTCTCTCTAATGCTCCAGGACAAGTCCAGCAAGCAGCAAATCCTGCTAACTCTATCCTTAAAAATCTATGCAGGAAATAAAAGACATCCTAATTGAAAGAAAGAAGTAAAACTATTCCTATTCACAGATGACAGGGTCTTATATATAGAAAAGTCCAAAGTGGCTCGGCGCCCATAGCTCAGTGGTTAGTGCACCAACCACATACACTGAGGATAGCGGGTTGGAATCCAGCCTGGACCTCCCAAACAATGACAACTGCAACAAAAAAACAGCCAGGCATTGTGGCGGGCACCTATGGTCCCAGCTACTGGGGAAGCTGAGACAAGAGAATTGCTTAAGCCCAAGAGTTTGAGGTTGCTGTGAGCTGTGATGCCACAGCATTCTACCAAGGGTGACATAGTGAGACTCTGTCTCAAAAAAAAAAAAAAAAAAAAAAAACACCAACATCCTTTCATGATAAAAACACTCAGAAAACAAACAAACAAACAAAAAAATCTATGCAGAATCTAATCACTCCTCTCCATTTCCATTGCTACCACCTTAATCCAAGCTACTATCACGTCAGATAATGAATATAGTCACTGATCTAATTCCCTAAGCCTGTGTGCCTGGTCCCCTTTCTATCTCTCCACAGCAACTACAGTAATTTTATTAAAACCTAAGGCAGATCATGTACCTTCTCTGCTCCACCCTTTCCAGTGGCTCCTTGGATTACACAAAGTGGAATCCAAAATGCTTATCATGGCTATAAGGCAAAGCAACTGTCCACCCAGCTCAGCTCTCTGCCCCTATCAGTTCCTACTCTGCCCCTCACTCATTCTGTTCCAACCCCACTTGCTTCCTTTCTGGGACTAACCTTTAGTGACCACTTCTGGGTTCAGACCTGCACTAAGTACTTTACATGTGCCATCTCACTGAATTCTAACAAAAATCCTATGAGGCAGGCCATGCTATTATTCTCCCTTTGCAGACGAGGTAACCCAGGCTTAGAGAAGTCAGGTAACGTGGGGAAACTTTTACAACGCCCAGCTATTTTTTTGTTATAGTTGTCATTGTTGTTTAGCAGGCCCAGGCTGGGTTCAAACCTGCCTGCCTTGGTGTATGTGGCCGGCACCATAGCCACTGTGCTAAGGGCACCAAGGCAACCTGGGGAAACTTTTGAAGACCACACTAATCTCTAACACCCTTCCTGAAGTCATGTTCAAAACTGCAGTCTTACAGCATGATAGGGAGGGCAAAAGTGGGGGTGTGAGGTAAAAGGAGGCAGAAAAGATCTGGTTGTATAGCATGGAGGCTACAACAAAGAGAATACACATCTTTTTTCTCACCTGGTTTTCAAAGCTTTCACACAGATCAACTTGTTTACTCTCTCCACAGAGCCAGCCACAGATGCAATGAGTTTCTCTTCTCCCATATATGTTCCATGGCCCCTGTTGCAAGATGATGACACAAAAGAATACCAGTGTTAACACCTGAGGTTACCTCGCCTGTCATGAACATTGTGTTCCTCAAACCTAAGGGCTCCTCTACTTTAAATCCTAGCTTTTGTGCTGGCTGCTCACTCTGCCTGGAACACTGCTTCTCCAGAGAGCTAGCAATGCAGACATCTCTTTCATCTTACTCAACTCTGCTGCTCAGATGTCATATTCTCCAGCAGGCCTACCTGTTCACGCCAGTAATCCCAGCACTCTGGGAGGCCGAGACAGGTGGATTGCCTGAGCTCAGGAGTTCAAGACCATCCTGAGCAAGAGCAAGTGCAAGACTCCAGGCATTGTGGCAAAGACCTGTAGTCACAGCTACTTGGGAGACTGAGGCAAGAGGATCACTTAGCCCAAGAGGTTGAGGTTGTTATGAGTTATGACACCACAGCACTCCACCAAGGCCAAAAGGACTCTGTCTAAAAAAAAAAAATTAGGTGGTGCCTGTGGCTCAAAGTAGTTGGGCCCCAGCCCCATATGCCGGAGGTGGCAGGTTCAAACCCAGCCCTGGCCAAAAACTGCAAAAAAAATAAAATAAAATAAAATAAATAAATCAATTAGGGCACCAGCCACATACCCCAGAGCTGGCGGGTTTGAACCCAGCCGAGGACTGCCCAACAACAATGACAACTACAACCAGAAAAAAAAAAAAAATAATAGCCAAATCGCCAGGTGTCATAGCAGGTACCTGTAGTCCCAGCTACTTGGAAGGCTGAGGCAAGAGAATCGCTTAAGCCCCAGAGTTTGAGGATGCTGTGAGCTGTGATGCCACAGCACTCTACCGAGGGCGACAACTTGGACAACTTCAGACTCTGTCTCAAAAATAAATTCATTCATTCGTTAGGGAAAAAGCAGTATTGGGCCAGGCACAGCGGCTCACACCTATAATCCTAGCACTCAGGGAGGTTGAGGTGAGTGGATTGCTTGAGCTCACAGGTTTGAGACCAGCCTGAGCAAGAGGAAGACCCCCATCTCTATTGAAAATAGAAAAACTGAGGCAAGAGGATTGCTTGAGCCCAAGAGTTGGAGGTTGCTCGGAGCTATGACACCATGGCACTCTACCCAGGGTGACAGCTTGAGACTCTGTATCAAAAAGAAAAAGGCCAGTACCCCACCCTATTGCTTCTATTCCCACCAAATTCCCAACCACATTCCACTTAATTCTCCATTGCATTTATTGCCTAACATTTTGTATAACTTCTCTGTTGTATTTATTATCTGTCTCTCAGTGATAGAACTCCACCAGAGATCTTCACTTTGTTCACTGTTATACCCCAACTGCACAGAATATATGTTGAAAGCATGAATGAATCTTAAGATTTCCTAGGCTTCAATAATCTTAAACTAAGAGATTAAAGGGCAATGCTATAAATGCTGTACCCCTTGTATATGTACCTGTGTTCAAAAAAAGGGGTTGAAATACCATTAGTGTTTTTATCTCCGATTATGATATAATGGAGAGTTTTGCTCCTTTTTTTACACTATTATCTCATTGGTGGTGGCAGAACTGGAACCTCGATTGTCTGACTCAAGAGCCTGTCCTCTCAACTACAACACACTAAAATACTCTTAGACTCAAAGATTGTGTATTTGGGTGCATGTAGCACAATACATCTGTTTGCTCTAAGCCCAATCAGTTATTGATTCCAAAACCGAGCTCCTAGCTGGGAGATGATGCGGAGGGATTAGAAAACCACGTCTGGTAAACCCACTGTCCCCTTAGCTGGAAACTGAAAAGAAAGCCCTACTCCTACCCCTCCCGTTTTCCATATCTCCAACAAGAAAAGCTGTAAGACGTGGGCTTCAAGCAGAAGACCCAGAAATCACGGCCACTGGAAGTCAAGACAGGAGAGTTTTAAGAGACTGAGACAAACCCACAGGGGGACACATACGCGGCCAGTAAAAAGCACGAGGCTCAAAATCGAGGCGACTGGGAAGCTCAGGCCTGGGTACCACAGGGTGGTAGACGCGAGCAGCTAAAAGTCGGGTTTCGGGCCAGCAGGCCACGTGCAGAGCCCTGCAGCCGCTCTCTGCGGCCCTGGGTTTCCCGAGTTCCCACATACCGCATGAAACCGGTGTCCGTAGTGATCGTGTCCCCCGGCACCACTAGGTGTTTCTTAGTCTCCCGCCCCAGACTCTCGCTAAGCCGCTTCCGAGCTACTGGAAGCCTCATCTCCATCGCCATCTTGGCGCCAATAACTTGCGCAGGCGCAGCTGGACGGGAAGCTGCAACATCCGGCTCCGCAATTCCCAGGCGCACCCGGAGGGGCGGGGCTTCCGGGCACCCGCCGCCGGGATAGCAGAATATGGTGGCCATGTTGACTATTGGCAACCATTAAGTCAACCAGAAGGGAAGGAGGGAACCCAGTTGACATGTTTACTATTGGCAAGAAAGCGTTCGTGAGATAAAGAAAAACCTGGCATCGTCATAAAGTGTATAACCTTTTACTAAAAGTATCTCGTACTCATCATCCCAATTTTTGTTCACAAAGGTTAGAGATAATTGAGGAATGGTCTGGTCCAACTGTAAGCCGCTAAAACCTGGTTTGTATGAGACAGCTAAGAAGGATCTGGAGGTGAGATCTACAGAAAACGCTAGGACCAGAGAAAAGAGCCCCTTTTCAGACCTTTCCTAGTAGCCCGGGCAGTCTACATTGCTGCCGAGGTGTGGGTGCTGCTCCACCACTAAATAGTGTTCCAGATACTACTCAGTTCGTGGTATTCTTTCTTTTTTTTTTGAGACAGAGCCTCAAGCTGTCACCCTAGGTAGAGTGCCATAGCATCACAGCTCACAGCAACCTCCAACTCCTGGGCTCAAGCAAGTCTCCTGTCTCCGCCTCCCAGGTAGCTGGGACCACAGGCGCCTGCCACAACGCCTGGGTATTTTTTGGTTGCAACCGTCATTGTTGTTTGGCGGGCCCTGGCTGGATTTGAACCCGCCAGTTCAGGTGTATGTGGCTGGCGCCTTAGCTGCTTGAGCCACAGGCGCCAAGCCCGTGGTATTCTTTAGTAAAGACCTCTTTGGGGTGAATTGATTTACTCTAACATTTCTTTTGGAAAAAAAAAAAAGAGAGAGAGAGAAAGAGGAAAAACCATCTAAGAATACGGATCAAACCTTGGAAGATAGGAATATTTTGTGGGGAGGCAAATGCACTCATAATATGAAGATCTTAGCTTTGCTCTTACAGCCACTTGAGTACTGTGTGCCGGGCACTGGCGGGTAGAGAGATGTCTACATGGCCTTTTCTGTGGCTCTGTTTAATGGGAGCGTTTCCTTTGTCTCTTCTCCCTACCTCCCACTTCACTCCCTGCCCGCTTTACAGCATTCACAGCAAACTGCGTTTCAACCTGAGGGAATTGGAGATGATAATTCCCCATGCACAGAGCCTCTGAAGAGGATTAAAGGAAGTAATTTGCATCGTCCACCCATGTTGTGGTCAATAAATCAAGTCCACTGCCTTCTGAAGATCCATCAAGTCAATTGTTTTATAAATCGTCAGAAAGAGAGCATTTCTTTCACTTAAGCAAGGCTCACAACTACACTTGTCAAGAATATCAACCCTTCCAGGCATTGATGGCATAAATGCTAGTGCCCCATAAGTCATAGGGAAGTGGGCAGGCCAGGCCTTTGGCCTCCTTCTTGCCTGGCTAGAGCCAAAAAATTGCAAAAACGGGCCAGCTGTTGAGTGGAGCTGCAGCCATAAGAGGGCGATGGTGTCCTTTGAGATAGCATAGTCCAGGCGGTAGGGAGCAAGGCCCGTGGAGTGTCCCTAGACCAAGGGGATATCACCCAGTTTCATCCCAGGAGGGCTGGACACAACCTTATCCTCGGCCATTGCCACAGCACTTCGTTCATAAGCCTGTCACAAGGTTAGCATTTATACAGGAGAAAACTGAGGCCAAAAAAGGACTAGAATTCACATAGCAGATGCCACAAGGTTAATGTTTGTTCCAATTGTATATGCCTTAGCCCAGTGCCTGCACCATTTACTAAACATTTCCTGAGTGCTTTACAGCATTGTTATTTATTCCTCACTTCTTTATTTTATTTCTCTTTTTAATATGTATGTATTTATTTATTTATTTAGAGACAGAGTCTCACTCTGTAGCTCTAGCTGGAGTGCCATGGCATTGTAGCTCAGAGCAACTTCAAACTCCTGGGCTTGGGCAATTTGTCCTGCCTCAGCCTCCCAAGTACCTGAGACCACAGGTACCTGTCACCATGCCCAGCTAGTTTTTTCTATTTTTAATAGAGAAGTGATCTCATTCTTGCTCAGGCTGGTCTCAAACTCCTGAACTCAAATGGTCTACCCACCTTGACCTCCCTCAGTGCTAGGATTATAAGTATAAGTTACTGCACCCAGCCTATTCCTCACTTTTTTTTTTTAAGAGACAAAGTCTCACTTTGTTGCCCTCAGTAGAGCGCTGTGGCATCACAGCTCACAGCAACCTCTAGCTCTTGGGCTTAGGCGATTCTCTTGCCTCAGCCTCCCGAGTAGCTGGGACTATAGGTGCCGGCCACAACACCCAGCTATTTTTTGTTGTTGTTGCAGTTTGGCCGGGAACAGGTTGGAACTCACAACCCTCAGTATATGGGGCCAGCACCGTACTCACTGAGCCACAGGCGCCGTCCTCCTCACTTTTTTTTAGTTCAACAAATGTTTATTGAGTGCCTATTATGTGCTAGATATTGTTCCAAGTATTTGGGACATATAAGAGAATAAAACAAAGAACCCTGCCCTCATGGAGCTTACAGTTTAGCATTTATTGCCACTTCACCTGCATATGGTAGTAGTTGTCACGCATGTTTGGCAGGCTGGGGTCAAGTTTGAATCCACCAGCTACCCGTGTATGTGGCTGGCACCCTAGCCGCTGAGCTACAGGCGCTGAGCCTAAAAAACAATTTTAAAAGGAAAAAACATAAGATCTATTTACAAAATACCAGTTTGGTTTTTTGTTTGCTCATTATCTATCTTCTCCACAGGATCTGAGCCCCACGAACACCCAGACTCTATTTCATTCACTGCCTGGTTGCTAGAACTGGGCTTGATGTGTAGTAGGCCCTGGTATCAACCATGTCTCTGATTCTGTACTCCGATACTTTGACATCAGGGGCATTGCTCACCTGAGTCCCCTGGAGGGACTGCCTGCTCAAGCCAGGGTTAACCAATTTCAGAGATAGTGAACAACTCACCCAGGAGCAGGCCTTTCAAATGCAAACCACCCAATTCAGAGCCCACACTCACACCTGTTGGGGCGGGCTTCTTGCACTTTAGGCAACTATCCACCTGCCCTGATCACCCCAGAGCCAGGTACTAAACAACCAGGTACAACCCCTGTACCCCAGAGCATGCAGAAATTATTTAAACTAACCAGTCTTAAACTGGCCACCCTGCCTTACCCAGCCCTTCCCATGGAAACCACAATAAACACTCCCACTCAGTTTCTCCTCACTCCTTTGACCTCCTGACCCATCCCTGTGCCTCCCCATGTGCCCTGCCTCCTACTTTTAGGAAACTGTGAGTACAACAAAGTTCCTTCTTTGTGACAGTCATTTCTGTGCCAGTGATGGGGGCCCCTATTATCCTTTTTTTTTTTTTTTTTTGGCCAGGGCTGGGTTTGAACCCGCCACCTCCAGTATATGAGGCCTACGTCCTACTCCTTTGAGCCACAGGCGCCGCCCCTATCCTTTTTTTTTGAGACTGAGCCTCAAGCTATCGCCCTGAGGGGTAGAGTACTGTGGTGTCACAGCTCACAGCAACCTCCAACTCCTGGGCTTAAGCAATTCTCTTGCCTCAGCCTCACAAATAGCTGGGACTACAGGCGCCTGCCACAAGGCCCGGCTATTTTTTGCTTGTAGTTGTCATTGTTTGGCAGACCCAGACCGATTTGAACCCACCAGCTCTGGTGTATGTGGCTGGTGCAATAGCCACTTGAACTACAGGCACCACCCGGGCACCTGTTATCTTAAATATCCATTACATACAGGTCAGTGCTGGACAGGCCCTGACAGGGCTGGATGAATCTGTATGCTGCCATCTGGATTTGTTTATTCACGTACAAGTTCTTTTGTCATAGATAAAGTTAGGAAACTGGACATCCCAAGGACCATGGTGTCAGTCAGAGGACCCAGTGTACAAAGTGCATTTGACAATGCACTTAGTAAAGTACTAACTATGAATTTAATCGAAAATAGGAGTGCTTTAGAGAGATAGCCACTTTATGATAGGGAAATAGTATGTAATCTTATAACTATGAGGAAGAGTCTGTTTGACGTATACTTCGATAAATAATAACATTACAGATGCTTACATTTACTGTAAGAATATAAAAGCATCAAAGGGAAATGGAAACATCAAAGGAGGGCAGAACAGCTCTTTGAGGCAATATCCTCACTGTTCTCTAGAATTGCTGGCTTTTCCATAAATAAAAATAACACTTTTGGTTCAGTGCCTGTGGCTCAAGCGGCTTAGGCACCAACCACATGCACCTGAGCTGGCAAGTTCAAATCCAGCCCAGGCCTGCCAAACAACAATGATGGTTGCAACCAAAAAATAGCCGGGCATTATAGCAGGTGCCTGTAGTCTCAGCTACTTGGGAGGCGGAGGCAGGAGAATCACTTGAGCTCAGAAGTTGGAGGTTGCTGTAAGCTATGATGCCATGGCACTCTACCCAGGCAACAGCTTAAGGCTCTGTCTCAAAAAAGAAAAAAAAAAAAAAAATGAAACTGTTGATCTCTCATCTGCTTCTTGGCTGATTGGTTTGGGTGACAGGCAGATGGACTCCTTGGTCTGGTAACACATGTCCACATGTCTTGCAATACCTGATTAAAACAAATCCTAGCACCCTCAAAACAGTTCTCAGTAAAAATCTGTTGAATAAATTACTCAATACACATTGGCTGGCCACCAGCTATGTGCTCTGGGTTGACAGACCTGGGTCCTTTGCTGCCACAGTCATCAAGGTGCTAAGGTATTCAAAGATGGGGGAGGGAGGGGAGACAGAAAAGGCTACCTGACAGGTGGCATTTGAGTGAGCTTTGAAGTGAGGGACCATGGACCCTTGGGAGTTGGGGTGGTGGACAAGGGAGCTCCAAGTTAAAGTAACTGACAAGGAGGTCTTGAAAAACATGAAAATAGAGGCAGCAGGGACTCCTTCGCCTGGAACTCTTGGTCCAATCTTCATTTACCCACTGGCTTACCTTGTGTTCCATTAAAATGGTAAAAGTAGCTGCATAAACTTTCTAAGCAGAGACGTGCACAAAGATGTCTGCCTAAGGATGCCCATCTCCTCAACACATTAGAAACAGCCTTAATGCCTATGGTCATCTTTAAGAATATTCACAAACATTTTTATACTTCTTCATTTGAGAAATAGGGTCTGTGCATCCCCTGTCCTGTGCATCCCCCGTCCTGTGCATTTGGACAGGCTTATCACTACTTGGATAGACAATGTATGTCAGAAATGCCTCTCGGTGGCTTGCAAGGCTAGGTCAGAATAGACTATGCAAATTCCACCTGGTTCTCTTGAAATGCTTTGGATTCCTGAACTGATGTGTAAGAAGTCTGACTACCGTAGAGCAGCCATGTTGTGAGGAAGCAGTCAAGCATGGCAAACTAACCAGCCATTGTCCATAACTTTCCCTACCCACACATCCCAGCAGGCCAGCTCTAACGCAGGAAGGAAGCTGAAAGCTCAGGATATCTGTTCCTCTAGTTCAAGTGGATTTTAGAAAAGGTTGGGGGAACCTGCCTCAGGTGCCCTCCAAGGGATGCCCAGTGTGGTGGGTAGTGGGAACATTTACACTGCTTGTCCTCCAAAGGCATCCCTGTGTTAACAATGCCTCTCATTTGTTGAGCACCTACTGTGTCTCACACCAAACTCTGTAATTTATTCACTTACTTTACCCAATTTATCTTTTTGTGAGACAGAGTCTCACTCTGTCACTCTGGGTAGAGTGCTGTGGCATCCTAGCTCACAGCAACCTCAAACTCTTGGGCTCAAATGATCCCCTTGCCTCAGCCTCCCAAGTAGCTGGGACTACAGACACCCGCCACAATGCCTGGCTAGTTTTGTTATTTTATATTATTTTATTTTATTTTTGATAGAAACAGGGTTTTTTTTTTTTTTTTTTTTTTTTGCATTTTTTGGCCAGGGCTGGGTTTGAACCCACAACCTCCGGCAAATGGGGCCGGTGCCCAACTCCAATGAGCCACAGGTGCCACCCCAGAAACAGGGTCTTGCTCTTGCAGGCTGGTCTCAAACTCTGAGCTCAAGTGATCCACCCACCTCAGACTCCTACAGTGCTAGGATTACAGGCGTGAGCTACTGCACCAGGCCTCGTACATTATCCCATTTAATCCTTACAATATCCTTAGGAACTTATCGTGCCACTTTCCAGATGAGGAATCTGAGGCAAAAAAGAGTTAATTGACTTGCTCAAGGTCACACAACTAGTGAATGGCACAGTGGAGTTTCAAATCCAGACCACTGGCCTCTATCTAGAATCCTCTATTACTGAAGGTTCTGGGCCATGCCATAAGGCAAGGGAAAAAGTCCTAATTGGAATGGAAGAAGTAAAAGTGTCTTTATTCACAGACAACTCGATCATGTACATAGACAGGTACAAGAAATATATAAAATGATACCAGAAGAATAAGTAAGCTTTGCTAGGTTGATGAATACAAGGTAAATATCGAGTGCGGGGCTGCACTGCTTCCCTACAAGACGTGCAGAAAGGCTTTGGGACTGAATCTGCAAGCTGACCAAGAGGTAGTGTTGCCTATGATCACAAACTTAACTTCTGGGGTCAGATGCGTGAGGGGGAACCCAACCCCTCTGTGCCATTTGGTGATTGAGTAATGTGGACAAATGATGGACTCTTTTTATGCCTCAGTTTTCTCATTCTTCAAATGGATGTTAATTTAAAGTGCATGGGGGGGGCAGGGAAGTATCAGCTGGTGGGTTTGTGGGGATGATTCCTGGAATCTTGAAATCCCTAAGCCCAGGGCTGGCCCACAGAAGATTGCTGAGACTGCGTCTGCATGCCTCTGTCTGCAGTTAGGCTACACTCTCAGGAGAGGGGCCTGAGGCCTCTTATGGAAATGCAAGCAAAGTAAAAGGTTAGGCTCTTTCTTTCTCTCTCTTTCTTTCTTTTCTTTCTTTCTTTTTTTTTTTTGCCAGGGCTGGGTTTGAACCCACCCTGTCCCCTACTCCTTTGAGCCACAGGCAGCACCCAATTTTTTTTTTTTTTTTTAGACAGAGTCTCACTATGTCACTCTTGGTAGAGTGTCGTGGTGTCACAGCTCACAGCAACCTCAACTCTGGGGCTTAATCGATTCTCTTGCCTCAGCCTCCCAAGTAGCTGGGACTACAGGCGCTTGCCACAATGCCCAGCTATTTTTTTTTTTGCTGTTGTTGCAGCTGTCATTGTTATTTAGCTGACCCAGGCTGGGTTCAAACTTGCCAACCTCAGTGCATGTGGCTGGCTCTGTAACCACTGTGCTACGGGTGCCGAGCCACAAGGTTAGGCTTTTCAGTGTCAGGCCTCCCTCCAGTGTGCAAATTCCTGAGAACCACGATTCACAAATTCATATCTGCTCATCTTTGTGTCCCAGTGCCAGGCACATGCAAGGCTGCACACTGCTAAGCTAACTGAAGCAGGTCAGTGCCCAAACCTGTCACCTCTTCTGCATTTACAGATGGCTGCCACCAGGTGGGTTCTGGAGGCGGGGTTATGGGCCCTGTGACCTGCTGACTGGAACATCACAAAACAGAATCACCTATGGAGAGCAATTTAAATGTTATTCAAAGGCCCCACTGACTTCCCTGAAGTCTGACGCCTGCAGTCTCTTCTTCCGGAAACCAGCATCACTTGCTGGGAGGCTCGACCCATTGGCATCAGAGGGAATGAGACTCAGGACTCACAAGCTTTGGTCATAGGAACCCATGGCCTGGGTGGAGATTGCCACGGGAGGAGGTAATACAGGGGCCACCAGAAGCACTGGGAGCCAGATGGTGAGCTATCTAAGGAAAGGCAAGGGTTGGGAGGAGGTGGAGAACTGGGGGTGGCTTCCCCTACTGGCCCCATTGAACTCATAAGGTATATATACATCTCCACCATGTCGCCATCTGCCAGGATAGCAGACAAATCCCCCAAGGTATTTGTCTTTGGGAGTACACACCTGAAGTTCCAAATGGGGATGGCCTGTGTACACAAGTGTGAATTCTTAGGTGTGTGTGTACAAATGTGTGTGCATGCACCACTAGTTGGAAGGGTGATATCCTCACGCTGGCACATGCTGTAACACAGGTATAAACTCACTCTTCCCAGAGTGAGGTCATGCAGAGGAAAACCCAGTCTGGCCCTGGGGGGACTGGGAAGCTCCCTGGCTTCACCTTGATGGCCGTCCTGCTCTTCCATCTTGTGAGGAGGGCCTGGAAATGGGTGCCCAGACCACTTGGAAATTCTAGGTATTGGGAGGGCATTTGGTAGTCACATTGGCTACCCCCACTGAACCCTTCAAGTAGGCCGTGAAAATGGAAAAAAGTAAAGATAGTGAGGAAGTAACAAAGTGCATCAGCCAAAAAACAGGAGAATTCCGCCCAGCCCTTTTGAGATTTGCACGTGCGTTTCACTGCAGTCTGTCTCTTTGGGATCTGACATCCCAATTATGACAGAATTTTCCTTTTCAGAGGGTACAACAGTGGATTTTAACATCGGTAAGTGGAACAACTCTTACCATCCCCTTTCTAACTTCTGAGCATTTTCCATACATCCTTTTCCTGAAGAAAAAAATATCCACCATTCAGATGCTAAACAATAAATGTTCCAAGTAATTTTATTTTAGAATACAAGAGAGGTACAAATGTATTTACAGTTGTACATATACAGTCAAATAATATATATCAGTTTCGTAAATATCATTTTAGATAAATATTTACAAAGTTAAAGTGACCATTTTCTGGAAGGAGAACACAGTTTCTTGAAAACTCTATACATTTTATATTTTTCATTAATATTATTATAGTTTATTTTACAAAACACCCTACGGGAATTCTGGTAAATAACAGCAAGGTGTGAGAAGTGACACTAGAGGGCGCTCACGGCCGCAGCTTGGGGAAACGGGCTGCGGCCGGGGAAGTGCGGGCAGGCGAGGCGAACCCCGGGGATTGGGCACAGCTCGACGTGCTTTCCGCGCAGAGAAGCCAACCTGGTATCCAGGGCAGCGGTTCCAGTCTTGCCCTCTTCTTGCTGGAGTGTGTGTGTTGGAAGGAGCTGGGGGAGCCCGCTCCTTCCCAAACATGATGTCAGAGCTGGAGAGAAGGGATCACTGGTTCAGTCCCTCATTTTACAAATAGGGAAACTAAGGCCAACGGAGGGTCAGGGTCTTGCCTGGGATCCTACAATAGATTTCCGTTGTGCTTCCACACTAGCCTGCCTGGCACACTGCAAAGTGTTCGTGCCTCATCCAACCCCACGAAGGAGGTAAGGGCCCAGGAAGCGCAGGACTCTTGCAGCTGCCCCTGAAACTCAATAGTTCCCAAGTGCCGAGACTGCGTCCTTGACTTGGACACTTCTGGGCACCAGTGCCAGCAGGCATGAAGAGGAGGAGGTGTCTCCTCCCTACCCTTCGCCCCCGCGCTCAGTCCGCGCTAGGACTGAAGGTCCGCCCCCGCTCTTCCAAAGTACGGAGAGCTTCCCTTGCCCCCACTAAGGGCCCTCGGAGACTGTCAGTCCCTTCTCCTGCCGCTCGCGCGAGGGATGCCGTCCTGGAGGCAGGCTCCATAGGAGGAGGGAAACTCCGGGGTGAGGCCGGGTATGAGACCACCCCCACCTAAAGGGAGGCGGCCGAGCAGCCTCCCCTGCCGGCTGGCCTGGGAAAGGGACGTCGCCCCTCAGTGTCCTCATCTGTGAAACGGGGCGCAGAGCGTATGCCTAGGGGTCACTTCTGGGGCACGCGGCAGCGGGCACCGGGGGCGCGCGCGGGATCGGCGCGCGCTCACAGCACCATGGCCGGCAGGTGGTGCGCGGCGGCGGCGGCGGCGGCGGCAGCGGCGAGCGCAGGCGCGTGCGCGTGCGGCGCGGGCAGGGCGGGCGAGTGCGCCTGCAGCGCAGCGCTGGGCGGCCGGTGGCGCGCGCTCTTCTGGTGGGCTCGCAGGCCGGCCAGCTGCGAGTAGGCGCTCTGGCACACCTGGCACTTGTAGGGGCGCTCGCCCGTGTGCAGACGCACGTGGTTGCGCAGCGTGGACGACTGGCTGAAGCGGCGGTTGCAGAAGCGGCACACGAAGGGCTTGTCCAGCGTGTGGATGCGCATGTGCGAGCGCAGGTTGCTGCGCGAGTTGAAGCCGCGGTGGCAGATGACGCAGCGCATGCGGCCCGCGGTGCCGGCCGCCGAGTCCGCGGGGTGGAAGTCCTCTGGGCGCGCGGGCGCCCGGGGCGGGCCGAGGGCGGGCGGGAGGGGGAGAGAGGGCAGCCCAGTTAGAACCCGCGCCGCCCACGCGCCCCTCCCGGGCCGGCCGCCTCCGATCGCTGGGTGGCCCTAGAGCCGAGCGGCTGGGGGCGCGGCCAGACAGACTGGATGGGAGGGGCCGCGAGGGACCCTGGTGGGTCCTGTAGGAGCGTGAGACCTTGGGCACACTTAGCGATTCTGCTTGGTTAACGCAGCTTTCTCATCTGTAAAATGGGAACCTAGTACTGCCTCACGAGGCTGTCTATGCACGGTCACCCGTGGTGAGCAGACTGTCTGCCGAAGGTTTACGCGTCACCTTCCACACAGGGCCTGAGTGGGGGCGGCGCCCGGCCTTCCACGGAGGGCCCAGGCTGCTACTTTGATAACCCTTTCATTTATTCATACCACAGTGTTTACTCAGTGCCTACTTTGTGCTGGGGACTTAATTGCACCTCTGCTTTCTCATTTTTCAGCCACAGAGCAAGGGTTTAAGAAACAGTAGTTCAGGCTCGCCGCCCGTAGCTCAGTGATTAGGGCACCAGCCACATACACCGAGGCTGGCGGGGGCCTGCTAAACAACAATGACAACTGCAACAAGAACAGCAAAAATAGCCGGGCGTTCTGGTGGGCGCCTTTAGTCCCACCTACTTGGGAGGCTGAGGCAAGAGAATCTCTTAAGCCCAAGAGTCTGAGGTTGCTCTGAGCTGTGACGCCATGGCGCTCTACCCAGAGTGACATAGTGAGACTCTGTCTCAGAAAAAAAAAAAAGAAAAGAAAAAAAAAGTTGTTCATGAGCCTCAGGTTTGCGGGCTAAAATTAAGAATAATCAAATTTCACAGGGGTTTTTGTGAGGACACAATGGTCTATGATGCCTGGTAAAGGTTTAGCCCAATTCTTGGCATGAAATAGATCTAAAGCAAATGGTCTCTATGGTGACAGTCAGCGTCACTCCAAAACAGAGGCACATACTGCCCTGCCTCCGTGCAACAGATTTATGCTGAGCATCTACTCTGGGCCAGACCCTGTGGCAGGCAGTGTGAGGAAATGCACATGTTGTCAGAGCTGAAAGGGAACTTAGGGTCATCTTGCCTAACACTTTGCCTTTACAGATGAGGAAGCTGAAGCACAGAGCCATTCCCAAGGTTGCACAGCAGAACTAGAGCGCAGTCCAGGCTCCTGCTGCCTAGCTCCCACCACACCCTGTTGCTTCTCTGGGGTCTCCCCACAAGACAGCCTAGTGGGTCCAGACAGCAGGAGAACTGTGTTCCACCCATGCTCAGTGTATGGTGGTGGTTCCAGGGGCATTGGCCTCCTTGGAATAGTAGGTCCCATCAGCTTGATGCTGCCAGAGCTTGAACCAGGGTCCCCTGAGGCCAGGAGCCTCCCCATCACCCCTATTCTCTCTCCCCTTCCTGGGCTCCCTCCTCTGTGGGTCTTTGTCCCTGTGGCCCACGGGGACCACCTACCATGCTTGTTCTTTTTCTGCTCCTCCTCTAGCCCCGGCACACCAGGGATCCCCAGGAAGGTATTGTGTGAGTTCCCATACCACACCAGCAGCTCCTGGTCAGGAGGGATCATCTGCAGGGAAGAGGGAAGAGGAGGTCAGGGAGGAGGCAGCCACTGGGGGCAAGTCAGAGGTCTCTGCACATCCCCTCACAGCCAGTAGACGGGGATCCAGTCTCATCCCCAAGAAAGCCACGCTTAGGTCCATTTCCACCAAGCTGACCCGGCAAGCTGCACAGACACAGAAGGCCCTGGGGTGTGGTGCTGTCTGCTCCCCTGGTCCTGTCCAGGCCTTCTCTTGCCTTCCCTGTCCAAGCTCTGGCCTTCAAGCTGACAGCAACTGCACATAAGCCTTACAGCAAGCAGAAGACGGTGGGTAGAAAGCTAGAAAACTTTTCACTTCTTACCCAGGGGAGCCAGAGTCAGCCGGGCCTCAGGGCTGAACCAGGTGTTTCTGAGGAGTGTGGGCTGTAGGGCATCCTACGTACCTGGTTACACCCTGCTGGATAATGTTCTGGAAACAACTCTTACCCAAAGCACCACAGGCAGCACCACACTGCCCGTACTTCCCTACCCAGCATAGGGCTCTACATGACGCCAAGCACATGGCAGATGCTAAAAAGAAACATTCGGATTGATGAACAAAATACACCACGTCCTAGGTCTGTGACAGAGAACCCCACAAATGATGGCAGGGTTCTTTACCCTCGGGGGGGAGGGCCTGCCCCAGGGAAATGGGTCAGATGCTTTGTCAGTGACCATCTGGGAGGTGTGGGAGGCCTGCTCCTGGTGTGGCACTGAACATAAACCACACACACCCCAGAGTAGCCCGAGGGGTGCTCCAGCGCTTTAGGGAAAGCCAGTTTCCCTTCCCAAGTGGGGAGCCTGAAGGCCCTACCCAGGTAGGGGAATGAGAGAGGGACAGCCTGTGGCTGAGGCCTGGATCTGAGGATGTGCCGGCTTTGGCACCTGCCCCTGGGGGTCACTCTCTGGTTTTTCGGTCTTCTTTTAGTTGAAGCACAAAAGACCACATGGAATTCCATCTAGGGGGGTCTGAAGTCACCCAGAGGAGGACCTCCCCATGGTCTCCATTTGGTTCTGGCTGGCAGAGCCCTGCCACACTCAGAACTCTGTGTACACCTCACTTCTTTCCTCTGCCTAGAGCTGGAAGACCCTCTAATTACTGCAGAAAACTCAGCTCAACCGTGAAGACAGGTGGAAGTTGAGAGAGGAGTGGGGACAAGAAGGTATGAGAGCACCTAAGGGACTGCCACTCTCCTAAGTTAGCGCTGCCGAGATTTACCATGCCCCTTCCCAGCTAACCCCATGGCCTATGGGCATCCCCGTGAGCCTCAGAGTCAGCAAATGACAAGAAGCCCGCAGAGAGTGCCACCCCAACCTGGATTCAAGGGGTATGAACATGGAAAACCCAAGCCTAGTCCCTGAGCCCTAGAAAATTGGGTGGTGAGTCAGAGAAAGTGTGCAGATTAGAACCAAGCGCCCCAGTGAAAGTCTGTGGCCTCCCTTGCATCATTCACAGCCATGGCCACTGTCCAGGAGGCCAGCAGGTCAGAGGTGGAGGCCCTCATTGAAAAAGGGACAGAGAAGAAAGAGGCTTTGTGAGCCCCTCAGAGAAGCAGACAATGGGACTAAAATAGAGTGTGCAAAAAACGTATACATATTTTAAGACAGAAAAAAACTATTACGATGGTAATCACTATGTGCTGCTAACAAAAGTCACAAGTCACATTGAGCACCTCTTATAATTGCAGAAGTCAAACAGGACTTGGGAATTACAAATTTAATATAGTGTTTTCCTTTTGTCAAATTGTGACAAAATAACAATGTGATCCCCACCGTATTTTTGATAAATTGTGAAGGAAGCTACTTTACAAGATGGTGTAGCTGGGCCCTCCATCACCAGGTTCCTGCATAACCTCAGGAAAATCACTTTGCCTTTCTGCTTGTGTCCTTTAATGAGGGGGCTGCAGAACATGATCCGGGGATTCCCCCAACTCTAAGACTCCAGCACTGTTCTGACCCTGGCTGCAAGCCTCAAATGGAGGCAGACATCAGCAGTCAGCCTCCACCCCACCATCCAAATATGCCCTTCAGGAGTCCTATGCCCCTTCAGGAGCCTGTCTGTACTGCAGTTGACTCTGGCTCAGCCCTGGAGTCAGACACGTTGGGATTCTTCTGGGCACTCCACCTGCTGAGCAAATGACCTCGGACAAGTTGCCTCATGTCATGAACCTCAGTTCTGACCTCACTGAGTGATTGTCAAGGTTCAGCAGGGCTATATGCATAAAGCTGTTACATAATGGAGATGTGGAAGTGGTGGTTATTATCCCCCCACCTCAGCTCGGCAACCTCTCAGAGAAGCTGGCAGCAATCTCTAGTACATCAAGTGCCTGCAGAGTGCCCAGTGAGCCTGAGTGTGGCAGAGGGTTGTGGGCACCGCTAAAGCCCAGGGTGACCTTTAGTGTTCAACAGGAGTATAGGCTGGGGCAGTGCCTGTAGCTCAGTGGGTATTGCACTAGCCACATACACCCAGGCTGCCAGTTCAAGCCCAGCCTGGGCCAACTGAACAACAATGACAAAATGCAACAACAACAACAAAATAATACCCAGGCACCTATACTCCCAGCTACTTGGGAGGCTGAGGCAAGAGAATTGCTTAAGCCCTAGAGTTTGAGGTTGCTGTGAGTTGTGATGCCACAACACTCTACGGAGGGTGACATAGTGAGACTCTGTCAAAAAAAAAAAAAAAAAGAGTATAGGCAGGGCCAGACAGCCCCACGCCACTGCCACTGCTTCCTGACTCCATCTCCCCCGAGAGAGGAGCCCACTCATCCAGCACAGTAGGGGTGAGAGATTCTGCAGTCCCCCACCTGGCCTTGCCCTGACCTTCATCTTCCCCTCCAGACTTGAGGTCTGGGAATCTAATACTAAGTCAACACTTTTTTAATTTAACAGCCTTTTAATTTAAATTGTAAATGACAACTATCACTAAATATAAAATAAGTATGATAACAGTATCAACAATACTACTACTACTAATAAAAGTATGATACAAGTACTAATACAATAATAATAAATATGATAACAGTATCAACAATAATGGTGATGATGAATGAGGATTGGAGCCACAACATTTTAGATTGTATAATCTTGAATATTATGATTCAGAATGAGTATTTGCAATGTTTTTTTTTAATAAGAGCTTTAATGGTAATAGCTCCAGCATGAGTCATTTATATACTAACTTTTTCTAAATATACTAAAATCAATTTTACTAATAATTAAAAAGCTAAAACAGCAATGCAGCCACATGGGCAAACATGTAGGAACACCTAGGAGGGTATATAACGAGAATGACTCTCTACCACTCTGGAAACTAGCAACCGTCGCTGGTGTTCTGGAGGTCTTTCCCTAGAAGGGTTTGTCATTTTGAAATTGTTAAAAAAATGCTGATTTAAGGCTTACGCAGAGCAACATAATAGGGTCTGCATGATGGTTTTGATTAAAAAAAAAAAATAATGAGGCCAGGTTCATGGTTCATGTCTATAATTCTAACACTCTGGGAGGCCTAGGTGGGTGGATTGCTTGAGCTCAGGAGTTTGAGACCAGCCTGAACAAGAGCAAGACACTATCTCCTAAAATATATATATAGATAGATAGAGAGAGAGAGAGATGTAGATAGCCGGGTGTTGTGGCGAGTGCCTGTAGTACCAGCTACTTGGGAGGCTGAGGCAAGAGAATTGCTTGAGTTTGAGTTTGCTGTCTATGCCACCATGGCACTCAACCCCAGGGCAAGTGAGTGAGACTCTGTCTCAAAAAATAAAGAAAAAATGAGCACATATTCTATACACAAAATGAAAAAAAATCTTTAAGCAAAAAAAAAATCCATTAAGAAGAACCTTCTGGAATTGAGAATCACACATACTCCCAGACAGCCAGAAACCACCAGTGCCAGGGAAGCAGCCTCACCTGCCCAGAGCTGGGGACTGGTAATCTCAGCCCAGCAGCTGGTCCCTGCCTGCTCATCCAACTGACTCCCATTTCCAGCACAAGAGACCCAGGGACGTGCAGCTTCTTCCCTGAGATACTGGAAGTACCATCCTGAGGGGCCCAGGGCTGCACAACTGGCCTGCCGGGGTGTAAGAAATGGCCATTGGCCTCTGAGGAGCTTTGTAGTGCTACTTGGGCCCTGGCTTGGCCCAGCAAGGGAGGAAGAACCAGAGTCAGCCAGTCATTCGCTTTGCTGGGGAGCAGAGATGGGCTTGTGACACACAACAAGTAAAGCAATCCCTAAAGGAACAGAGTCCCAGCACCATAAAATCCAAATCACCAAAGCTCTGGACTACCAGAGCCTGGGTCTTGCTGACAAATTGCATGTTCTCTCAACGGTGCTCCTTCACCTTCCCCATCAGCCCAGAGGTGTTGTCCTGCTCCTCTTGCTGAATTTGTACCATAAATTGAAAATAATGAGGCTTGGGGGTTGTTTTCCCAATATAAATTCATGTCCCACCCTTGAACATGCTCCTGGGAGGCTCCACACCCTCCCCTGCCTGCTCGTGCTGATGCCTGAGTATAGAAGGATCTTAGTGTCATCTGGACAAACATCAATTTCCTTTGTCCCACCACAGATGTCCCGACATGCCAATTAATAGAGTTCCAGCAAATAGATATTGGCTAGGGAGGCCACATGACGTGGTGATCAAACACTCCAGCCCTGGGATCAGATAGGCCCGGGTTCAAATCACAGCTCACCCATCTTCATCATGTTTTTGAAATTATCATTAAAATGCGTCTGATAACAGAAGGCACCTCACAGGGCTGAGCATATTCTATTTTTTTTTTAAGCTGCTAAGACCCTTTAAAAAGATCCTTTTCACTCTGGGACACCAAGGCAGGTGGACTGCTTGAGGTCAGGAGTTCAAAACCAGCCTGAGCAACAGTGAGACCCCTCCCCCATCTCTAAAAATAGCTGGGTGTTGTGGCAGACACGTGTAGTCCCAGCTTCTCAGGAGGCTGAGACAAGAGAATAACTTAAGCCAAGAGTTTGAGGTTGCTGTGAGCTATGACATTACGGCACTCTACCAAGGGTGACAAAACAAGATGCTACCTCAAAAAAAATTAATTAATTAAAAAGGTCCTTTTATTCATTTAACACTAATGCTTACTTGCTCTGCGTAGGCACTTTGTAGCAATGTCATTTTAGGTACCTGAGGTTGTGGTAAATTCGGTGACAGAGTAACCAGAAGGCTGCCCCCAGAATGACATGTCAGTCATCTAACCAGATCCAGCCCTGCCCAGGGCTTCTGCACTGACCCCCAGGCTCTGAGACCTACTGCTTTTCTCTCTGTTGAGAGGCCTATTTCTTTTTTGTTTGTTTGTTTTTTGTATTTGTGGAAAAGTTTAGAGCAACTACAGTATATTCTGTTTATTGAATAAAGATGTTTCTTCCAATTTTTTGGCAAGTAATGAATTACTGTTATGAAATATAAATAGCAGTTCTGAGTGGCAGGAAGATTAAGAAAACAGATCACAGCAAAGGTCCCTCTCCTTGGCTAACTCACACACATGCACAGAACAAACAGCTGATTTATTCCAGAGACATCCAGGGAGTGGCCTGGGAGCTGGGCAACAATAGCCTCTGGTTTAGCCCAGAAGGGCTGCTTGGGCTCCGAGCCTCGGCCTTGAGAGAGGATGGCCACGTATGCACAGACTCACGGCCTATCCAGCAGGTGGAATCTGATATTGTGATAAAAAAATTTTGAGAAAATTGCCATCATAAAAAAAATGAGTCCAGCCTTACTTATTTAAAGTAAAATGGGTGGTACTTTGCATTTGTCGCTCACTCAAATAGTCCCTTCTTAGCAGGCTTGCTAACTCTGTGAAAGTGATAATAGCCACATGGGTAGATCTATCTACCTGTCTGTCTCATATCTGTAAAGTGTGTGTATATAATGAGGGCGCAAAAAAATGTGCACGCATTTTAAGAAAGAAAAAAATGTATTAAAATTGTAATATTCAAGCCACATTTGATTTCTGCAATTACAAGAGGGGCTTAATGTGATTTGTATTCTTTTGTTATTGGTACACATACACATATATATATATATATATATATATTTTTTTTTTTTTTTTTTTAGATAGAGCCTCAAGCTGTTGCCCTGGGTAGAGTGCTGTGGCATCACAGCTTACAGCAACCTCCCACTCCTGGGCTCAAGCGATTCTCCTGCCTCCGCCTGCCAAGTAGCTGGGACCACAGGCGTCAATGCCCAGCTATTTTTTTTGGTTGTAGCAGTCATTGTTGTTTGGTGGGCCTAGGTTGGATTCAAACCCGCCAGCTCAGGTGTATGTGGCTGGCACCTTAGCCGCTTGAGCCACAGGCGCTGAGCCAGTTATTGGTCTATATTGACGGTAACAATTTTAATAGTTTTTTTCTTTCTTAAAACATGTATTCATGGGCGGTGCCTGTGGCTCAAGGAGTAGGGTGCCGGACCATATATCGGGGATCAAGCTCAGCCCCAGCCAAAACTGCAAAAAAACATGTATTCATTTTTTGGGTACACGTTGTATATGCACACAGGGCCACATGTCCCCTGATCCTCTTTTATCAATTCTTATCAAACGCGAGCGACTGTTTTACTTTAATCATATAAACTCAGATCTCTCCCTGGAGATACTGTCCTGCCACCCTGCCCTCCGACTTTGAATTTCTGTATAAACATCTGTTACTGTATTCTGATTTTGTCTGGCTTTCACCTGGTGTGACCTACACGGCAAGATGAAACTCAGGCCCCCACATCCACCCCAATGATGTCAGCATTCCTGCTCTGTCTCCTGTGCCGTCTTTTGTGCACAGGAGGGACGGGATGAGTGGCAGTCTTCTGTCACATCTGTCTCAGGATAGCGGGGAGGGATGCATGAATGTAAGGATATGTGTGCAAGCGTTCTGGGGAGGGTCCTACAGGGTGTCCTACAGCCCAATTCCACTTCTGCTAGAAGTGGAATTGGGCTGCATCAGAAGCTGATTCTAGGGTAGGGTGTTTCAGCCAGAAGGTCACAGGAGCCACCTCTGTCCTGGGCCTGCGTGGCCTTCAGGACCTCTTCCGGCCCCACAGCTGTCTCACCTCTCGTCTCAGCCCTAGTCTACAAACTGCTCACTTTTCCTTTACCCTCCACCTCCTGGGACCCAGAGAAGGCCTCCTGCCGTTAGCCCTGGGAGATTCCCTGGGGCCTGGGACAACCAACTCAGTCCCAGAAGCAACTAGGCCTGGCACCCATGAAGGTCTCAGAAAGGCCTTGAGGCTCTGAGCCCCAGGGAGAAAACAGAGGGTGGACTACAGGCCAGTGGCTTTCTGTCCCTGAGGGGCTCCTTCACACCAGCTTAAAAAGTTCAGCCAAGGGCGGTGCCTGTGGCTCAAAGGAGTAGGGCACCGGCCCCATATGCTGGAGGAGGTGGGTTCAAACCCAGCCCCAGCCAAAAACTGCAAAAAAAAAAAAAAAAAAAAAAAGTTTAGCCAAGGGCAGCGCCCACAGCTCAGTGGTTAGGGCACTGGCCACATACACCCAGGCTGGTGGGTTTGTTTTTATTTTATTTGAATTTTTATTTATTTTATTATTATTATTATTGTTATTTTTAGAGACAGAGTCTCACTTTGTCACCCTTGGTAGAGTGTCATGGAGTCACAGATCACAGCAACTTCCAGCTCTTGGGCTTAGCTCTTGCATCAGCCTCCTGAGTAGCTGGGACTACAGACACCCACCACAGCACCTGGCTATTTTTTGTTGCAGTTTGGCTGGGGCCAGGTTTCGAATCCACCACCCTCAATATATGGGGCCAGCACCCTACTCACTGAACCACAGGTGCTGCCCAGGCTGGCGGGTTTGAACCCAGCCCTGGCCAGCTAAACAACAAGGACACCTGCAACCAACAAATAGCCGGGTGTTGTGGCAGTTGCCTATAATCCCAGCTACTTGGGAGGCTGAGGCAAGAGAATCGCTTAAGCACAAGAGTTTGAGGTTGCTGTGAGCTCTGACACCACGGTACTCTACCAAGGGGCAATAAAGTGAGACTCTGTCTTTAAAAAAAAAAAAAAAAGTTCAGCCAAGCCTCAGTCCCACCCCCAAAGACCTGTGCTTCCCCCAACATGGGAGCAGAGAAGACTGGGAATAACTTCCCTTCCCTCTGCACACACTTGTCACCAACCTGCCCAAGGGGATCCAGGGCAGCTTCCCCTACTCTTGGGCCAGATTTCTGTCAACTTGCTTTGTACCACTGGCCCTGCCCAGGTACCTAGACCTTCTGTTCCTGCCAAGTACTTCTCAGAACCTCCTCTGCCTTCCTTCCTGAGACCCTGCTTCAGAAGCCCCAGCTCCGACACACCTCCACACACCCTGGAGAAGGATATTTACCTGTCTGCCACCCCAAAATGCCCTGCCCAAGTTCCTGAGGCTGACCCCATTTTCTTTCCTGTCAACTGTAAATAATCATAGAATCCTCCTCCTGGGCTCTTGTGAGGATTAAAGAGGATACTGCGTCAGGGAGAAACATGGCACCTGGGGAGTTGTTGCTGAGACCAGAGTCATGATCCCAAGTCACAGAAACTAAACATACAGAGGGGCAGCTGAGCCACTGCAGACACACACACCCTCTCCACACCTTGCTGTTTGTATCTCTACGACCTCAGGACACCCTCCCCTTACCAATGAGATGCACACAGCGTAAAATCCTGTTCCTCCTGACTGCAGCAGAAAGCTGCCTGGGAAGGCATGCTTCTGCCCAGGGCCAGCCATGCCAGTGTTGATCCCCCTGTGTCCACTGTGGTCCCTGGACACAGCTGCCCTGCCCTGCACACCCCTCACCCCTAGGCACCCCTGCTGGTCTCTACACAACAGCACACATGCACACCAAACACACCTCGATGGCCTTGTAGAAGATGCTGGTGCCAATCTGGACCACCTCCAGGTTCTGCTCCTGCTCGTTGCGTGCGCACTTGATGTAGGTCATCCAGCTTCGGTGGTCCTCTTGGCTGGCATCAATGAAATAGCGCACTGTGCCGTCCTCATTGAACACCTGGGAGCAGATGGAGCAAAGGCCAGGTGAGGCGGGGCAGTGGCACGCATCCAGTCTGCTGGACACCTCCACACACTGTCTCCACCCTCCTAACAGTCCCAGGGAGTGGATAAAGCTATTATCAGCCTCTTTTTCCAGCTGAGGAAAGGGAGGCTCAGAGAGAAACAGTGACTTGCCTAGTCAACAGGGAGTCAGTCTCCAGGGCCCTATGGGCTGCCCATGACATGATCCTACTGCCATGTCCTCCCCTTCCCCAAGAAGTGTCTCCTAGGGTCAATAACCAGACAAAGTAGCCTCCAGCTAGGATGCAGAGATGCTAGGATTTCAGAGGATGCAGGATGCTCCCTGGGGCAGTGAGGAGTGTTGGCAGGGAACTCAGAGGGAAGCACAGGAGCATGGGGAGGGAAGGCTGACTCACCCTCACTATGGCACTGGAGCCTGGCCTACCGCCCTTTGTGGGAGCTATCAAGGGCACCCAGAGGTCAAACTTCCTGACCATCTTCCTGACCCAGCAACAACTGGAGACAGTAATCCCTGGCTGAGGCCCCCAGAGTAGGGAGAAGGTGAGGTGAGCAGAGGCCCCTGGGCCATCCTAGTTCTTTGCCTCCTATTCCTATGACCAGCTGCAGAATTTGTTACATCTGCCCCTCCAGGGTCTGTGGGGGTGAGGGGGGAGGGAATGAGATTAGGATGAAAGGGGATGCACCATCCTGGCCTCAATGGGTTTCCCATCCTGTAAGGTGAGAGCCCCAGGAAGAGGAAGCTCTGCAGGAGTGGCTCTGCCCTAAGGGCAGCCCTCCCTGGGTATGGTGGGGGTCAGAGGTCTGGGATGGAAGTCTCTGGGCTTCAGTATCCTTCTGTAAAATGGGAACATAACTCTGAGGGCTGCTGAGCTAACACATGGATTGCAGACTGAGGGCTCAGGAAGCTGACTCAATACCAATTCCTGGATGATTACACTGAATGTCACTCTGCCGGGGGTAGGGGGATGAGAAGCCAGGCCTGGAGAAGCACAGGCCTTCACCATTCTCCCTTCTAGCCACACCTCACCCTCTGGCCTGGCTGGCTTGATGGGGGGGAGGAGGGAGGGAGGTTTCCCTTGTTGCTTCCAAGGCCAGGGAAAGAATGCTCCCAGGGATGGCTTGCCAGCTCCAATGGGGACTCTGGGCAAGTGACATGGCTTCTCTGGGTCTCAGTAGCCTCGTCTGTGAAGCGCAGTCAACAAGAGCCCTGCTGCCTAAGGTGGCCTGGAGGAGGGAGACTCAGATTTTCCCCAACCTGGCTTTCCCTGCTGGGATTGGGGACAAGTCTCCAGGCAGGGTGAGCTTCAGAGACCGGGCAGCTTAGAATCTGGCCTGGGGGTGGGGGGGGCCTCTGGCCCCAAAGTCTGCTGCTCCCAGCCAGAAGAGAAGCTGCAGCTGCCGATGGCAGATGCGGGGTCCCACCCGCGCCCCTCACCCCCAGCCCGGGCTACCTCCCACATGAGATTGTTGTTCTTGCAGATGTCCACGTGCTCCGGGGCGATTACCCGGCCGGTGAAGGGGCCCATCTCAGTGCCAGCCTTGATCCACGTCTTGGAGAAGATGCCCAGTCCCTCTCCGGGGATAGAACTCTGAGCGATGATCACCTCTGCCGGCAGCACCAGGCTGGACAGCTTCTGCACCTCTGCAGCCATGGGGACAGATGAATGGGTCAGAGTCTGAGACAGGGGAGGCCCAGCCCTTCCCTCGCCAGGGACCCTGGCTCCTGGCCGCCCAGCTAGCTGGACTAAGCAGCAGTTCTTGGAGAAGTCATCCAGGTTTGTGTGTGGGTGGGGTGGCAGTGCCTGGAGTGCAGAGGCTCATTGTCTCCTCTGTATGCAATCAGGGACCCTCTGTGCCCTGGAAAGGAGTGGTGCTTTGGGGCTCATCTCTAGGAGGAGGTTTTCATTTTGTTTTGTTTTATTTTATTTTTTTTTAACCAGAGTCTCAAGCTGTTGCCCTGGGTAGAATGCGGTGGCGTCGTAGCTCACAGCAACCTCCAACTCTTGGACTCAAGCAATCTTCTTGCTCAGTTTTTCTATTTTTAGTGGAGAAGGAGTCTTGCTTTTGCTCAGGCTGGTCTTGAACCTGTGAGCTCAAGCAATCCACCTGCCTCAGCCTCCCAGAGTGCTGGGATTACAGGCGTGAGCCACCGCGCTCTGGCCAGCAGGAGGGTTTTAGTCTCTGCACAAATTTTCTTTCACCCTCCATGCCGGAAAAGTTTAAGAACTAGTAAGTGAGCCATCTGCAGCCCGTGGTTCTACGGATGGGGAAACCGAGACCAAGCTGAATCAGGACTCTTTCGCATAGTGCTGTTCTGGCGCTTCAGCTGGTCGCTCGCGGCCACTGTGCCAGCGGCGTGGGGCGCTTGTGGTCACTGTGAGACCGCGGAGGTGCTAGAGAAACGCGAGCCCCAGCGGCCGGGTCCCTCTCTGCTTCCAGGCTCTGGGGTGCCAGCGAGGGTGGCGCCGGGGATCACACGATCCCTGAGTCGCCTCTCGGCTGGGAAGAGCGCCGGCCCTCAGCTCCGGGAGGGTCTGGCCTCTGCAGCTGGGTGGGAGCGCTGAGTCGCACAGAGGCGGCCTCCGTGTCTTACAAGGTTCCCCTCTAAGCTACCTGGGAAAATAGCCGGCAAGCCGGCCGGCTGAAAGGGGGGGTTAAACGGTGTCCATTGCGGCGCGGCCGGCAATTTGTCACGCCGTTAAAGTGATCGCATTCATTCGGCTCCATTCGAAAGAAATTGCTAATTCTAAATTCATTAGCCCTGGAAGAATGCTGTAGCAGTAAATTGTAGCTCAATGCGGAGGGGACTTGTTTAAAAGGGGCCGAGGAATTCCCCTTACAAAAAGGGGGGATTAGATGGTTGACATAGCGTGAATGGAAGTGGAATTAGTCTTCACGGTAAATTAAGAGAGGAACAGAAATCGTAAAGGGGAAGAGAGGGCGACGCGCAGAGATGCCAGCGCCGGGGAAAGATATTGTTTGCGGGTTGATGAATGAGGAATAAGAACTTGAGACATCTTAAAGAAAAGAAACTTTTCTCGCTCTCTCTTTCTCTCCCTCACTCTCTCCGCAGCTTTTTCTCCCGGCCCGACACCCCCCCCCCCAGCCCCCGCTGCCTTTTAAAGTTCTTGGTTTAAGTGGGAACTTTCGCGGGTCAAGCCCAAGTTAACTAAATGAATTAAAAACCCCTTCTTTTTGAGTCAACTGCTATTACACGCCTAGTAAGGCTTTAAATGCCGGGAACCCGCCAGCTCCGAGGAGGGAGGAGACGGCAGGGGACGGCGGGGCGGCGGCCAGGTCGCCGGGACCTTGTCCTCCAGCCTGGGGCCCCGCACCCCGCCTCGGCTTGGCTGCCCGGGAAACTGAGACTCACGGAGCGTGGGGAGCGCCCAGATTGGCGGCTACGGCGAAGCCCGGTACCCCGGCCGCCTCCGGTGCGTCGCTGGCCGTGAACAGGGGTCGCCGTGAGGAGGGGAAGGGCCCGGCCCCGACGGCAGGACTCACCGCCAGAAAAGGACTGCGCCAGCACCTCGGCGGTGAAGGCCGTCTTGGGGCTGGCGTGGTGGCTCTTGTCCTCGAAGAGCTGCTCGCCCAGCACGTTGCGCCAGCGGCCGTACAAGAAGCTGTGCAGGATGTCGGAGGTGATGACCTCGGCCAGCGCCAGCCCCGGCGCCTTCAGCCCCGTCTTGAGCACCAGGGCCTCAGCCGGGAGCACGGAGCCCATCATGGGCGGCCCGGGGCTCGCCGGCGCTGGAGGACTGACGGCCGGGACGACTGGGGGAGGTAGGTGCGTGAGAGTGGAGCAGAGGAACGACAGGAGAGCGCTGCGGTGGAGGAGAAGAAGGAAGAGGAGCAGGGGGCGGACGGCGAGGAGCAGACCGCAGGAGGGAGCGGGAGGCGAGGGGGCGGCTGGGGGGAAAGGGAAGGGGGGAGCGAGGAAGAGAGAAGGAGAAACCTGCGGAGATGGCAGAGGCGGCGCGGAGGGTGGAGAGACGCGGGCGGAGGCGGGTGCAGGGGTGCGGGCGGGTGGGAGGAGAGTGGCTGCAGAGAGACAGCAGCCAGGGGCTCTCAGACGCGCGCTCGCCTCTCCACACCCGCTCCGGATCGTCGTCCCCTTGGCAAAATCTCAGCGCCTTTATAGGAGCCGCAGTGACCCTCCTAATTGGTTATTAATGACCCCCTGACGTCGGAGGACAGACTTGTTGTACCCTACGGTGCTCGAGGAGCCTTCGCAGCGACAGCGCGAAGGGCGGGGGCGCGCGGACCGCTCGGAACAGTCCCCCTCCGCTCCTCCCTCCCTCCCCGGCCCTTGTTTCCCCTCCTCTCCTTCTCTCCCCGTGGGAAGCGCGGGGCAGGGAAGGAGGCTCAGCAGGCTGTGAGGAGAGGAGGGGACGAAGCAGGGGAGGGGGCGCGGCGAGGCACGCCGGGACTCAGGGGACCGGACTGGACAAGAGGGGACGCCTGGCTTCGGGCCTACGGGTCCCCTCACCTCTGGTCCCAGGCCTGATCCGCGCTCACCACTTGGGCCCAGCCCGTCCTTCACCTTCGCTCCGCGGCCCTCCCGGGCCCGGGCCGGCGCTGCCTTCCCTCCCCGGCTCTGCACTCCTCAGGCTGCGCTGGTCGCCCCGGAGGCCGCAGCTCCAGCTCTGGCCCTGCTGGTTTCCTGCGCAGACGGCGCTGCCGAGGCCAGCGCTTCGCTTCAAACGGGCCACGCCAAGCTGCTCGCCGTGGGCAGCGGGCTGCGAAACGCGTCCGCCGGCGCAGAGGGCTGCCCAGGCGAGGCTGTGGCCGCCGTCGGGGCTGGGCCCGGCCCGAAACTGCTTCGTGGGCGGCAGCCTCCCTGGTTCTAGGGGGGCTAGGTCGGGGGTCAGAACCCGCGGAACTGAATCCGCCTGGAAGCCAGTCCCTCGGAAAAGGCTTTCCAGCGGATGCCAGGGCATCGCAGCCCACCCCCACCCCCGCCGGCCTGAATGGGAGCGGGCGAGCGGACTCCCTCGGAAACTGCAGACAGTCCCGCTACAGGCCAAAGAGCCGCTGGGCTCGCGGCTGGGGCCTCCCGGCTCTGCCTGTGCTGCAACCCAGGGGAGCCGCTGCGCTCCTGCATTCCTTATTTCTTGCCTCCTAGCTCTCTTTTTTCCTCTTCTGACCTCCCTTTTCTTCTCTCCCGTCGTTCCTCTCCCCTCCTCCCTCACCTCACCCTACCAGAATTCTTTCCGCGTGGGGGTTCCCAGGCACCTCTGAGCGCCAGCGCAATCCCTTTGCGGAAACCGGGAGCTGCTGAGCCAGGCGGGAAGACCACCGCTTCCTGCAGGCTTTACCGCCTCCCAAGGCTCGACTCTAGCCCCGGACACACCCGCTGAGGAGGCATGGGACACCTCCCCCACCTGCTGCACTTCTCACCCCCCACTCTTGCAATTTCAGATGCCCTAATGGAGGTTTTCTGAACCCTTTGGGTGTGGGTCGGGTTGGAGTGTATGATCTCGCTGGACGGTGCGAACTCCTCCACAGCAAGCTGACACAAGCCAGACCTGTCCAAAGGCCCCTTCAGCTAAGAGCCCTTTCCCCAGGCTTTTGCTGAGAGGGCATCATACCTGGCAGGTGCAGACCCCGGGCCCCTGCAGTGGTCTCCAGCATCCCTTGGTGTATTTAGGGCTGCAGAGCGAGGAAGGCAGCCTGGAGCAGCCCCCGTCGCTCAAAGACAGGAGCCCAGGGAAGGATGCACAGCTGGGCATCACGCCAGCAGAGGGCAGCGCTGTGGAGGGAGTGCAGCCTGAGGGTTAGGGTCTCGGAACTTCCACCACCTAAGGCTCCCAGTGTGGGCTCGGGTTGGGGGATGCGCATGGAATCTGAGGGGTCCTCACCGATGCTTAGGCCTTGGCTTCTGGGGTGGAGAGGAGAATGTGCCAGAGAGCTGCCAGGAGCTTCACGTTCAGCTTCTGAGCCCCAAAAGCTAGTTCAGAGCCTCCAGGACCTTAAATGGAGACCAGGACGAAGACTGCTTTGTCCTTGGGCCACTGTACGTCTGGGCAGTGGTTTCCTTTGGACTGTGCGAGCTGAGCTTTCTTCCTGCTTTGTCGCTTTGGATTAGGTCACTTTACCTCTAAAACCCCGAGGATTTTGCCAATTCCTGGGCCACACCCCACTGAGAAAAACCTTCATGTCTGTGTGTCCCTCTGTCCTGGGGCTCAGCATTTAGGTCCCAGACCTCTTTGGGACAAAATGTGCAAGGACTGAGGGCTCAAACGGCAGCCAGGGAGCCCCAATTTATTCCTGGGACCGCAAACCCGGGGAGAAGTGCAGCCTCCCAGTAGGGGAGCCGCGGACCCCAGGCGTCTCCACCGGCGTTGGCATTTGTGCTTCTGGCCTAGCGGCAAACCCACCTGGAAAAGGGCACCCCATAAGTAGCGCCCAGTCTCAACGTTCATTGAAATAGGGGAGCAAGATTACTGCGCTTGCACCTTCCCGGGTGGAGATTTCGAAGAAAGCCTTACTAGTTTTCCCGGCGGATGAACCGTGTCGTTTTCCGCGGGGCCCGGGAGCGGAGTGTGCCCGCGCCAAAGCCCCCTCCCCTAGGCCGGGCCGAAGCTCGCAGGCGCCGCCCCCCCTCACGCCCGCGGGCCGCTGCTCTGCGATCTCTTTAATATTCATGGGCGTTAATAGAGAGGCCCCCAGTATATCGGTCCATTGTGGGCGACTCGTAGGGCTTGAATAGCTCCCGTCCCCCTTTCTTCGGCGCGGCTTCCCGAGGGGCCAGGCCAGGAGTGAATGGCCCCGCTTCCCGCTCCACGCTCCCTCCCCCTTTCAGGGAGAACATCTTTATCCCCGTCGCGGCCGCCGCCGCTGCCGCCCGGGCCCCCATTCACGCGGCCCCGGCTCCGGGCGGAACGAATCAATCGGCCGCGGTTCTTCGGAGGTCATCCCCGCCGCCCGGGTCCTCCTTCCCTCTGAGTCCACGGCAGTGGAAAGAGGGAGACAGAGATAGGCGACGGACCCACGGACAGCGGGACATTGAGGGCGGGGGTGGAGGAGAAAGGCAGGGGCGACAAGGAGGGACCACCGGGCCAGGAAGAGGCTCCGCGGTGCCCCGACGCCCGGGCCGGCTAATTGCTACTTGTTGCCCTGCGCAGAGCAGAGCTCCGAGGGGACTCGGGCCACGGCCCAAGCCCGCAGGTCTGTCCTCCCTCCCCTGGAGGCACCAGCGCGCGCCTCTTCGGTCTGGAGGCGGCAATCGCCAGAGCCGAGGAGCGTGGGCCAGGCCGGGGCTCCCCGGGGCCCGCGGCCCAACCCGCTGAGCACTTTCGCTCTTGCCTGTGCGCCGAGGCTCAGCTCGCCGACGGCCGGGTGCGGACAGCGCGTTCAGAAGGGAGGCCGCGTTTGCAGTGCTCTGGCTCGGCAGCCTCGACCCGGGTGCAGGGGCGAGAGTCGGTCAGGCGGGGCCACAGCGCGCGGGACCCTGCCCCTCCCGTCCCGCCGGCCCTCGGAGGCGCAGAAAGAGGCCCATTGTCCGCCGAAAAATACATTTTTGGGGGCCGAGTGAAAGCCCGTCTTTCTTTTGAACTTTAGAAGAAAGTCTCCTGCTCTTGCCCCTCAAGAGAGAGAGAGAGAGAGATTTGTCCCCTTCCCGGGGGCTCCGCGCGCCTCCTCCTCCCGAAACATCTGCCGGGGGAAAATCCACCCTGGAGGGCAGATCGCGCTCTCTTTAAGCCTGGCAAACTCATTAAAAAGATATTAGCGGCGGGGGCAAGTCCCGCGCAGGTATCGATCGGCCGGGATGAACCGAGGAAGAAAGGGGGAAGAATGTGGAGGCGTGGCGCCCGGGACCCCCGGCCGGGTCTCCAGACCCGCGCCCAGCCCCACGGTGGGAGTGGGGCCCTGCGCCGCCTCGCTCCCGCGCCTCCCTCGGCTCCCGGCACACCTGCCGCGCTGCGGCCCGGCGTTGCCCGCGCCGGTTCCCGGCTGCTCCCTGAGCTGCCCACCCTCGCCCCGTCGCAGTCGAGCTCGCCCCTCCCTCGTCTCTCTCCTTCCGCGCGCTCTCCGCTGGCGCCCTGACCTCCTCTGCCTCTACACCCTCTCAGCTTCCGCCTGTCCTGTCTCTCTCGCTGTCAGAGTTTCAATCTTTCTTGTCTCCATTTCCGCCGTGGCCCAGGAAATAAGTTCTTCGCGTGGAGCCCATATGCCTCCCACGTCCCTCCCCCCCAGGACAGCTCAGGGCTTCCCCGCCGGCACGTACAAAGGCACCACCGGCTGCTGAGGCGGGATTAGGGGCGCGGCAGGCCGCAGAAACGGCTTCAATAGACGTGACTTGGGGCCGAGCCTGCGCGGGGCTGCCCAGCACAGAGGCGGCAGAGCTGCAGTGAATGAGGACAGCGGCCCCCTCTCACACCCCATCCCTGCCCAATCTAATTAGCCTCCAAGGCTAAGGAGAAACAAAGGCGCGCCCCAGGGCGCCCACATCGAGTGAATCGGCGGGGAACCTGCGCCCAGGCCGGCAGGTGACTGGCACGCGAGCCTCCCTAGGTGCCTCGGTGGGATCCTCAGCCCAATCTCCCACGTTCCTGCCCCCAGTCTGGCTGATGCCCCTGGATCAAGGCAGCAGACCCAGGGTCCTTCCTCTGGGGACACCAGGAGAGACACTGGGATGGGGAAGACAGAGGCACAGGCTTCTGGGGGCAAAGGGGGTGAAAATGGAGGGAGACTAAGGCACGGACAGGAGGGTACAGATGAAAGTCACAGAGACAGAGATGACGGATGACGGAAGCAGAGGCAGAGAGCCCCAGGCCCAGAGACTTCCTGGGGTTATGTGGCCAGCAGGGTGGCAAGGGGGGGGGGCTTCAGACACAGCCAGGGGCATGAAGGCAGAGAGTCCTGGGAGGAAGCCAGAAAGATTAAGGGAGAAGGAGGCTGGGAGAGGTAGGTGGATGTGGGGTAGGTGGGAAGTGGTTGCCACCCTCACCTCTTCCCCTTGCCACAGCCTGTGGCTCTAGGGGAAGCAGCGGGAAGGAGCCATCCCCATTCCACTCATGCCCCTTCTTCCACAAAGCCCCTTTCCACCCCTTTCAGCCTACCTGGCTTCCTCCACAGCCTCCCCAGCCCAGACCTCCTGCCCCCTAGAACCTTGCACCTGTCTTCCACTGGGCCACCCTCCCCTCGACTCCCCTCCACCATTCAGCAGAGAGGGGTTGGCACAGGGGTCTGTGCCCTTACTGTCGCTCCTGTATACTACCTGCTGGTCTCCAGACCATCTCTGCCTCACTGAGAATTGTCAGTTTGTTCAACAAATATTTATTGAGCACAACTGTGAGCCAGACCCCAGGGGCACCAAGGGCAGACCCCATCATTCTCTCCTCAGACCAGCCTCTGGGAGAGGGCACTCTGGTGGGCCAGAGCCTCTTCTAGGCACCCTGGTAGCTCTGAGGCCTCGCTGGACAGCTCTTTCCAAGGGTTTTTCTCCAAGTGGCTTTTACTTCATCTGTAAATTGGCACCAATAACCACACAAGTCTCATAAAGCCTAAACTGACCGAGTCACACTCAAGTTGCAGTGAATGGTGAAAAGATGCTTGTGGCTGTCTTTCCTATTTTTAATCCCCTCCCCAAAGACCACCCCCATGTGTACAGGTACTCTGGGGCCATCAAGAAGTATCAGGGCCCCTGAGACTGCAGATGTCGGTCCAAGCCTGGTTCCAGCAGGTACTGGCCAGGAGTCAAGGCATCCACGTCCCCTACCTGAGCCTCAGTTTGTTCATCTGCAAAATGGGGATAACAATAGAACCTCCACTGGGAGGGCTGTTGTAAGGGATAGAAGATATAGTGCATGAAAAACTCGTAGCATAAGACAGAGGATATATTTGATTTACAAAATTTATTAGCAACTTCATTACATTTAAAAATAATACATGCCCATGTTTGAAATTTTGGGAAATATGGAAAGTACAAAAGTGAGCACCAACTATCACCTACAAAGAGACATTGAAAGTAAAACCACATGCTAAGAAAGTTGACCAGGATGTCAAGGAGTCTGTCATCAGTATCTTACAAAGAGTGTCTGGAATAAACAACAAGAATAAAATAATTAATGCTTGCTAGGTACTTGCTACATACCAGGCGCTCTTTTAAGAACTTCACTTGGCTTATCTCAATCCATCCTCAACCATACACACTAAGGTCACTTCCATAATTATCTCTATCTCCCAGAAGGGGAAACTGCACTACACACAGGTTAAGTGTCTCAGCCGAGAACATTTCTGGGTTCTGCTGCTGTGCCGAGGGGTTTCTTTTCTCACCTAACAGACCACAGAGGTAGACAAGTGTCTGTGGGCCTTGGCCCAACAGTTAAAGGAAGTGACTCCTGAGAATCCCTCTGTTCTCATGGTGCCTCCTACTGCCTGCTGCCACCTGCCATCATATCAGGTTGGAAGGAGACCAGGGCAGAGTTTCACTGATATGCTCACAGTTGCCGCACAGTGAGCAAAGAACAGAACTGAAACCCAAATCCAGGCAGCCTGACTAAGCACAGCCTCCTCCTTGCCAGGGCTGCCTAAGCTAGAGGGACAGTGACTCAGGGGGACCCAGGCACTGTGTGCCAGCCCTGAGAAGCTGTTCCCATGGGCAAGGAGCAGCTTTCATTTAGTGTTCAGGAACTGAACACTGGTACATGAGATGTGCAGAGATAAATGCTAGGTTCCCTCCTGACTCATCTCAGGCCTGGGAACTCATTGAGTAAGGGGACCTTGTACCATCTCCCTTGGTCTCCAGGGCCAGCATGCTGGCACACAGTGAATGCTCAGCCAGGGAATGAATAGTGGGAAGGAGGATGATGATGGTACCTTGAGGCCTCTGCCTTGCCTGCTTCCTCTGGGTGGCACAGGGAGGCCTCAGCATCTAAGCAAGATGATTCCACAATTCTGGAATGTAGGGCACCTGCTTAACACAGGCAATAGGCCAGGCCAGATCCTCAGAAACTGGGGGCCTAGTCAGTGGTGATGAAGCTCAGTCACAAATGCTCCGACTGGCTCAGTGCCTGTAGCACAGTGGTTGTGGCGCCAGCCACATACACAGAGGGTGGTGGGTTTGAACCTAGCCTGGGCCAGCCAAACAACAATGACAACTGCAACAAAAAATAGCCGAGTGGTGGATTACATTCATAGTACCCAAAGACGGGTAAGATCACTCTGCATTCAGTCAACCTAAGACAGGGACCAAACCATTGATGTTTCTATCCCCATGATGGTTAAGACTGAAACTGCAAGAGCAGGCAACCTAAGACAGG
>CAUYPK010153520.1:0-12462 GCA_963574355.1 Loris lydekkerianus | reverse complement strand
GATACAAACATCAATGGTTTGGTCCCTGTCTTAGGTTGACTGAATGCAGAGTGATCTTACCCGTCTTTGGATACTATGAATGTAATCCACCATGCAGCCTCTCCATATCCTGTCTTAGGTTGTCCCCGCTTTGGGAATCTTGCCCGTCATTGGTGCTATGGAGGGCGGTGAAGAATAATAGTTAGATTCTTGGTTAATGAGCCAGTGATATTGGACCTTGACCTGATTTAACTGCCTCTAACCTTTTTTTTTTGGGATACAGGGCCCAAAGGTGAAGGGTAACAGGGGAAGAAGGTAGGGTGAAAAACCATGTAGGCCCGTCCACAGGGGATTTTCTAGAATTTCTTTTCTTCTCTTTTCTAGATCTGCTTGGAGTGTTTTGATCTCGGTGCATATTTTTATCTATAAAAAAAATTAAAAAACAAACAAACAAACAAACAAAAAAAAAAAACCATTTGGGTTTCGCCAAGAAAAAGAAACTCTTAATGGCTAATTGGCAAGCCATCTGCCTATATGTGTTTCTCTTTATGCTACCTTCACTGTTTTCCTTTTCAAGTCCTCATTGGTCTAAGCTGGAAGACATTGAGTGTGTAATATAATCTAGTCTGTTCCTTGTCCAAGGCATCCTACTGGATCAGGCTTTAGGGGCCTGTGGCCCATACTCGTAGCTTATCCATAAGGACAACTGGGCCCTACAAATTTAGGAGACTTGGCCGGGGTCAGATAGCTCCTTAAAAAGAGAGCCAAGTCAAACATCTTGATATTCTGACTCCTTCTTCATTCAGCATTCTGCCTAAGAAAATGTGTCATTAAAAACATCACCTTCTTTGTACAGTTTGCTTTTTTATGACTTTTGTGGCAGCTTTCCCCACTTTCCTAAATTGAGATCAGTAGGCTTTGTTTTTATTCTTTTCTATCAAAACTTGCAATTGGAAAATGTTTTATATCTGTCTTTTACCGCTTAAGATGAATGAGAATCCTTGTACCACCTCCCTTGAGGGTGTACTCATGTTCGGCCATACATTCTGAGTTGTGGAATAGAAGATGTGTGTTTCAGTCAAAAGATTTGGCACCAGAGTAGATTGGAGGTAGAAATGAGAGAGCTTTTAACACTCTAGTCTCTGAGCTACTATCTGCTGTGAGTGATACAAGATGCAAACATCAGAAAACCATGTGGGGAATTGGTGAATTATTATAAAATGAGAAAGTTCAGGTTTGCAACATAGTAACCTGTGTAAAAATCTCTCTAGTGCAGAAGAGCATTTACCTATATCATAAATGCAGAGTATTTCCACTTTTCTAGAGAAGGCAGTAAAGGCTTCTTTCCTTTTTCTTTTCTCAAATAAATAAATAAATAAATAAATAAATACTAAATGTATCTTCAGTATCATTGCTGCTGTATCCATTTTCGGGGTCTCTTTACTTTGCCTCAGACCTCCTGGGGACTCAGAAGAGGGAACATCTGTTTGTCTGTTTTTCTCCTTTTTGCAGAACTTGCTAAATAGGGAAGAAGCTAAATTTTTAATGTTCCTGAAGCTCTGTGTGTGAAACGATGATATTGGGTTGCAATTGAAGGCAAGTTTTAAGACAGGCAATTTCATACCAACTTACATAATGCATGCCAATGTGTGAGGCTGTTATGGAATCACATGTGCAATTGTAAGCTGCATAATACAGCAATAGTATTCGAATATTATCAGATAGTAAATCATAGAAATGCAGTATTAAATGTTTGTAAGGAGTGAGTTATGCTCTCTGATATGGCAGAGACCCTGGGAGCAGTGGAAGCAGACTGTGAATGGTGAGTTTTCCTGATTTATTGGCAGGGCAAGTTGACTGGGAGTATGCTTATTTTTATGTGTGGCATCATTATCAGTTCTGAGGCTCCACTCTGAAGAGGACACACACAGTGAAGAGGGATAATGGTTGCACGCCTCCCTTCCCACATGCCCCAGCACCTGGAGCATCCAGCATTATTTGGCTTTCTATGGAAGAAAGTAGGGATTCTAGAGAAATGCATAAAGATGAATAAAAAAATCTCTAGAGATGGAGGGAGATGAGTAGGAGAGTTTGAGAAAGCTGGAAAGTAGGAAAGGGAGACTAAAAGGGGACATGATCAGGGATTGTAAATACCTTGAAGGTAGCATTATAAAGGAAGAGTGGAAATTATTCAGTCTCAGATGATGGCAGAGAAGGTACAATAGCCTGGAGCTAAAGAAAAAGAAGATTGGGCCTTATAATAGAAGATTATAGCAGTAAAAATGACAGGGCAGAAAAGTAAGTTCCCAAGAGTCATTGGAGATGTTTAGGAATAAGTTGGGTAGAACATTAGCAGGATTGGTGACATGAGGAGACCAGGACATGTGCTACAGGCGATGTTGGGTGCACTTGTTCCTAGAGATTTTGATGGTGAGTGCAAACATTTTCCCCATTGAATACCTTTTGCCAATATGAATGACACCATCTTTACTCTCATGTGATGATGTCATATTTAAGAAGAAAAACCTCCAATTACACTGGCGGTTGGAAGGTGACTGCCATTTGGAAGGTAAGTAAGTATGATGGCCTTTCCTTGTCCTAGGAAATGTCCTCATTCTTGACTTCGAAACCCTGATGGAGATAATGTATGAGATAAACTAGGCTTCTTTTTTGAAGGAAATGAACTCTAAAGAACAGTGGATATAGTGTGTATTTAATAGCATTTACTCATCTAAGAAAGATTTGCTCAGTAATTTAGGATTTAAATAAGGGGAAGGAAGGAAGATGACTATTCCAGCTTTGGGCATGCTTCATGGATTGTTCAAATGTTTCCCAACTGGATATAGTAATAGACATGACAATATTTATAGCCCAACAGTTCTCAGGTTAGAGGGTTGAGGCATCAAACTTGCAAGGGATGTTGGTTGTTCTCAACTGATGATTTGTTAAAATCATTACATGGAAAAGTGATGCAAAAATAAAAGTATCAGAGATGTCCCCACCTCAGTATATAGAGTGTTATGTCTGATTTCCACTCTATAAATTCATAACAGTAGATGGCACACACACACACACACACACACACACACACACAAAGAAAACCCACCCTTCTCTTTTCCATCCTTAGCTCATAGTATCAATGAAAAATGTGTTATAAAAATGAATATACAGCCACCTTGGAGGAGCATATTCACTACATAAATATGCTCCATATGTCTAAAATCTGGAAGACAACCTGAACCAGACTCCAGACTGCTACAAGAAGTCAAAGTGACTCTTTAAAGGTGGCTTATTGCATTTATAAATGTCATAAAAGGAGCAGGAGGGGGCTGAGGCAATGGAAGATAATTCTTTTTGGTGACATAGTTGGGGAACTTCTAAATCTCTTCCACCTTCAAATATTTCTCAAGTAGTGAACAATAATGATCTTTGGACCCATGCAAGTATAATAAATGTGAACACTTAATGTGAAGAACAAGATAATGACATAAATGGAAGTTAAAAGCTCAGGGAACATAGGGTAACCTGACACATAGAAGATAAACTACCAGAATAATTTGGGAAGCTGAAATTTCATCTCTCCTTCATTGTAACTCTACCCAGAAATCACTGCAAACCACAGTGATGTGACCTGGCCCACAGCCCACAGAGTGTGCAAATAGACATGGCATCACCAAAAAGGTAACAGTGAATCTCAAAAACTAAAATAAATGTATCAGCAAGCATAACCAAATATCCAGGGAGAGCCACAGAATGAATATGAAACAGAAAACTTGGTGAATAGAACATGTATTAGAAAACAGTAAATAGACCAAGCAGGGTATTAGAACAAATATTATATGTATCTTCTGAGAGATGCAAGAGGATGTTATACTTATTTTTTTAAGAAAAAAATTCAATGTTAAAACTTGGGAAGTGTAAAAAAAAAAAAAAAAAACTCTTGAAATAAAGTGAATAGAAAAGTTGACTAGTGGACTATTAAAATACAAAAATGCAGAAGTGTCTTTAGCAGTAAGGTAGAATTGAGGAGGAACACCCATGCTCATTGAGTATAAACAAAAAAGACATAAAAAAGAATGTGCAGAACTCTGGAAACAATTTGTCAAACAATATCAAATCATGTTCTAGAAAGAGATGAGAGATTATAGCAAAGTGGAGGAGAAATTGGCAAAGACATAAAATTTCAAAATTCCTAGTACTGAAGGATATGCATCTCTAGAAAGAAAGAGCTCATTCAATGTTAAGTGCGATTTAAAAATAAAAATAAAAACAACACATAATAATATAATGGTGAAACTCAAAACCTCCAAAGGTAAGAAAACCCCTCTTAGAGTATCTTAAGAGGAAGAAAGAATACAAAAGTGATTTAAAGCAAAGCAATCTACTTAGACCTCATACTCTCACCAGTAGTACTGGGTGCAAGAATCCCACTTCCCTCAGGATATTTAGAAAAAAATTATCTTGAATACTATTTTTAATTTTAAGGAGAACATTTCAACTTCTTTGGATATAAATGTTTTGTCACCCATAATCAATCCAAATTTGAAAGGAGACTAGAGCATAATTCCAGGAAATAAAATAAATCAATCCTAGAGAAGGAAATAGAATTTAAGAAGCAACAGTGAGCAAAGAAATCAATAAAATATATTGCTAAGTCTAAATAAGCATTGATTATAAAATACCAACCTGAAACTAAAATGGCATATGATAAAAAACAAACAAAAAAATAAAATCACATATGATATTGATGTCACATAACATCACTAAACATGTGACAGAGAATGACTTACCAATAAACAGCTGTTTACACTTTATTTTTTTTTTCTTCTTTTCTTTTATGCGTGGTCGTAAATATTGTTTTCTTTTCTCCTGCTATGGGCATGAAGTGATAGGAAGATTCTTACTTATCTGAAATCCAATTGCCTGTATAATCTCATTATGTTTTTTAGATGTTTCATTGGCTTTTATTTATTTGTGTTATAACACCAGATATATTACAAATTCCTAGGGAAAGAGAGTCAATCAATTTGCAATTTAATAATAACAGATGAGATAACACCCTTTTGAAGGTGCTAGTTAGATAATTAAGAGAGTTGGTGTGGCTTTCTGTCCTATCTGGTGTTGCAGACACTATAGAATTAAGCAGAAAGCTGAAGATGCTAAGAATAAGATAGAACACATAAACAAGTCATGTTTTTATAAAATAATTTACCTATAGGGTACTGATGAAAAGAGAATCCTTATAATTCCGAAAACTCTACTATCTCCATCGGCCATCTTCTTTGCCTAGGAGAGTTACCTACTGTAGACTCATGTGCAAAAACAAGGACCTTATGAGAAATCTCACCTCTATTTGAAAAAGGCTCTGGACGCTTAACTAAGGCAAAGATTCTCTAAAAATATGTAGCAAAGAATAAATTGACCTCCTTTGATAAAAGTAATAATGATAATAAAATGAGAATCATTTAGAAACATAATAAGGCAAAAAAGAAAATAACACTATCAAAAAAACAGAACACTAACCCTCTTAAATGGCATACTGATGGATCAGGGACAACTGGTTTTCTATTTTTGCACGTCCCTGACAATATCCTTACCCAGAATTGGTTTGCAATTATTAATAAAAAACATTGGATATACTAGCATAAATGAGTAAAAGCACGTTAATAGTAGTCTTTGTCACCTTGTTTAGGGCATTCCAATTTAGGGTCAGTTTAATAAATAGGTTATTTACAAAGGTGGTCAGGGTGTAGAAAAGCCATTAGAAATATTTAGGCTTGGTTATAACAAGCTTTTACCAACCCAGGCCTGAGATAGCAAGAAGTATAAGCCATTGTCCAAAGGCCTACTTGTAAGGGATTACCAGGTAACTAAAATATTGTCAGTAACTCACAAAGTAAAGTAAATCAATATAGAAACACCATCCTTATCATAATAGATCATCTAAACTTCAAAATAGCTGTGAGTAAAAGGAAACATAATCAGATGCTAGTACATGATATTAGATAATTCTGTTGTGCAAAACCAGACTGAAAAAAATTACCAGGAAGGCAAAGTATAGAAACAGGAGAGAGGCTTCAATTTGATGTTAAAACTTCTGGCCCAAAAAGACTAAGTCAGTATAAACAAGTCTGAAAATAGTAACATTAGATCTGGGTGAATCAGAGTGCTGCCTAGAGGGAGAAAACTTCAAAATATGTGCAACTAAAAGGCAGCAAGTGTAATTTAAAAGAACAGTGGAAGAAAATAGGCAAGGAAAATGGGAGAGTCACCTTTGACAATTGGGTAATAGAAGGGAAAGGAAGAAAATCATGGAAAATCTAGACAGAAGATGCTACAAAACAAAAGCACTTAAAATCAGAGCACTCACAAAGCACTATTACCCTCAAGCATGCAGAGACCAAGCAAGCACCCCTCCCAGAGCACCTGGAATCTCCTGTACCGAAAGAGAAACATGCCGTTGAACTACTCAAATTCTGCAACAAAAGGACAAGAAAATAAGTTAAGTCCATTTAGAGGTACTTCAGAAATCAGAAAACAGCATTTCATATTTATCAAGTGAAGATGATTCCTAACCCCCAAATAACCAAGAAGCAGAAGAAACCAAAAATTATCAACCCCAATTGAAGCAAATAGTCTCAAATATATGAGAGTATAAAAAATTAGCTTAAATCAGAAAACCAACAGAGTAAACAGAAGCGGGCATAAATATATATAGACATGGAAGGAGAGATGATTAAACTTCTTAAAGAAATAGAAAAGGAAACAAAAATGATTCAGAAATGAGGAAAAAAATTCAAGAAAATATATTGAAATGGAAATGCAGTAAAATCATAGAAAAACATCAGAAAACAGTTATGAGAGTAAAAACAATATATAGAAATAGACTAAGAGAGTAGAAAATAAACTAATATTTATGTTATTAAATTCCTAAAAAAAGGAAAAAAAAAAAAACTTCCTAGAGACAGAAAAAGACTTGAATATAGTCTACATACTATGGTGTGAGGGTGGGGAATTCCAGAATGATACACCCTTAAACTAATTCTAGTCAAATTATTAAATTTTAAAGATAAAGATAAAAATCCTCAAGGAGTACAAACAAAATTAATCAAGAGTGACATTGGCAAAAGGATTAGAATCTCAAACATTTTTTAAACCAACATATAAAACAAGGCAGCAATAGAGCAGAATTATCCAAAAAATCAATGACAATGAGTACGAGTACGAGTAGAATCATATTACCAGTGAAACTATCATTTAAATGTAAAAGCTATGGACAAAGAATTTCAAATGTGTAAGAACATAAGGAATTCTGCAGCTATCAGACTCCTACTTTTAGAATCCACTAAAAGTAACCCTCATCCAACCAAATAATTTCTGAAAAAATTTCAGCAGAAATAGCATTGGTAGACATTTATAAATATATAAAGGTGTATCTAAGACTTAAACAAAGATGGGTATGACAGTTGAAAACTAATGCACATGTGTGCTACATTATGAAAAAGTGTTATATATTACTGCAAAAACATATATATTGTGGATTAATGCAATTAATATGCAATTAAATAACAGGAAAGCTCAGAGAGGAAAACAAAATAAATATAGAATAACTTGTTATTATATAAGCAACAGGTAGTCATTAAAAGATGCTAGGAAAATCCTTCTAAATCAGAGAGTAAAATGTTAAATAACAAAGCAGGTGGTAAAGAAGACTTAATAAAGATAGACATTCAAAGGTTAGAACTAAAGTAAATATACAAACTTTCCTAAATACCACAATAAAGTATTTTTTAAATAAAAGGAAAAAAAATACACATTATGTAAAAAAAGGAAAATACAGGAAATATACAAAATAATGAAAAATATGACAGAACTGAGGTAAAGCCTATTAACCATATCAAGTAGTATGCATGGATTTAAGTCATTGAATCCATTATAAAAATTTACTATTGGTTTTCAAAACAAGATCTGTTTACCTTGTAACAGAAAGACACCTAAATCAAAGAGACTCAGAAACACCACAGAAAGGACTGGACAGAGGTGTACAATGAAAATGGAAACAACAAAACAAGCAGTAGTAGCAATCCTCATATTAGGCAAAAGAGAATTCAGAATGAAACCATTCAATGTGAAAAAAAAGACTATGTTTTAATGCTAAAACAACAATTCACAATGAAAGTATAATATTTATAAGTCTCTGTGGATCAATAACATGGTGACTACTTTTGTGAAAGAAAATGTGCAGGAAATGCAAGGAGATTAAAAAAAACACTCTAATAATAGGATATATTTATTCATCACTCTGGCATAACATGAAGGGGACAAAATATTAATAAGGAGATAGAAGATCAAATAAGGTGTTCAATAAGATAGATCTGATGGCTATGCACTGAACTTTATATCCTGTAAGAAGAAATACAGATTCTTCTCAAACACCCCTGAGATAGTCTCCGAAACTGATCATATGTAAGTAATTACAAAAGTTTTAAGACAGGCTGTGTTATGGTCCATTATTTAACTTCACGAAACACAGTCAACAGCATCCTTTCTGATTCACCTGTACAAGTTTCAACTTTGTTAGCTTATCGGTATTACTTGAAGGGCTTCATTTGCTTCCATCCATGCAGATTTTATGTTTCTTGATTTTTGTGTATCTCAAAACTTTCATAATGACCCACATAAACTAGTGATTTCCAAAAAGTAGAAATAAAACCAGTAGTCTATTCAAAATGCAGTACAACTAGAAATTATTAATGATAATAATACAAACAAATCCATAAAAAAGTATTTCCATGTAGAAAACTAACATGTTTTCTATGAATTCTTCAGCAAAAAGGAAGTCTAAACTGAAATTGCAAATTTTCATGAAACAAGAGTGACAATAAAACATGACACATCCTAACTTAAAGGATACATTTAGAGCAGTTATCAGAGGAATATTCGTAGCATTAAATCCTTTTATCAGTAAAATTTAAAGAATGAAAAAAAAATATAAATTCCTGGCTCAAAAAACTAGAAAAGCAAAATAAGCACAAAGGAACTGTATGGAAAGAAAGAAAAAAGATAATAGAATAATTGAAGTGGAGAATAGAGAAACAGATTTAATGAATAAATCACAATCTTCATTTTCTTTAATTTAACAAAACAGACAAACCACTAGCTAACAATCAGGAAATAACAGGAGAAAGCAAAAATGTACAAGATAAGATATGAGAAGAGAAAAATGGTCATTGAAACAAACAAATTTTTTAAAACTCACAGGAGACTATAATATGTACCTTCATGCAATAAATTTTAAAACCTAGATCAAGTGGTACCCATGAAAAATGCAGAAAAGATGTCATTAAATACAACAAATACACATCAGGAAATAACTTATTGAAACGACTATCCTTTATAATATTTTTCTGAAATATGAATGTATAAGTGTCTATTAAGCAGAGAATCATCACAAACTCTTAATACACATGCACCAAACACTAGAAAGAACATCAGCCTATGTCTGATCTGAGTTCTGAATATCTATTTGACCCTTCACATGCTTTGCCTTTACTACTGAAAGATGAATAAATGACTACACAGGCAATTGTGGTGAAGACATGTTGAAGAATGAGATAGATTCACCTTGCAAATATAGAAAGCATTAATGACCACTTACGTGAAATTCCCCAAAGGCTATTCATTAAGCCAAAATTAGGCTTTCCTCTGAAAGTGATGACAGGCCACAGTGTCCTAAAAATGGGATCCTCACTGGGAGCAAACATCCAAACTGACTGTGTCCTCATGGTAAGTGCCCCATGGAAAGTCCCAGGAGGGAGCATGACTTTCACATCTGAGTAGTATGCATATATCTGCCTGTCATTTCCATGTGAGTCAGCCTAAAAAAGTTCAATTACCACTTTCCAAAGCCACTGTTTTATATAGAAAGTCATTAATATTGGATGAAAAGTTGCTGGCCAAAATGAAGTAAATCCTTGACTATTATTAAACCATTAGTAATATTTACTGTGAGACAGATTCTTGAAATAATTTGTGTTATTTCATTCAATTGTCATGACAATTTCTGAGAAAAGTCAAACACAATTTGCATTTGCCCATATCATGGTTTTAAGTTATTGCCCAGTTTTTATCTTAAAGGATATTCAGAACTAGCATAAATTTAATTTGTAATTCATTCTACCATTTTTCGTGATTTTTTTTCTTCAAAGCTTGTTATTATAAATTAAATGTACTCTATGGAATTTGTAGAGAGATTTGCAGGGATCTTTAAACTCAGCACATGTCAGGAAGCCACTGAAACATGTTGCCACATGTTCAACAGAATGATACTTTTTTCTCTTATTCTAGTATTAAAAATACCCAGCTTTCCAAAAAGACAAATGCTTGCTGTACAAAAGTGGACAAGACGGTCTTCCCAATGCTAATGGCAGGAGAATCAACCCTTTTCAATTGAAAAGTTGTTAATTTCATGTTGTTGATTAACCAAGTTGTTAATTTTCATGATTTATAGTAAAAGGTGGATTTGATATGTTTACTAAGGAAGGCATAAGAGATATTTTGAAAATTTGCCTAGATTAAGAAAAAATCTTTTTTATTATTGCTTTTGCAGGTTTTAATCTCCCACACAGGTTGATGTCACATATGAATATATCTTGTGTTAATGAAAAGTTGCAAAACATTAATATTTGTTTAGCATTTTGTTCATACTTTTACCCAATATTCAACAGATTTCTATTTTGAAGCTTACCATACATAAACATTTTGTAAGAGAAGTTCTTTACGTAAGGATGGTGCAGAATAATGATGCACATCAAACTTAAGAGTATGCAAGTAGGGGAAACAAATATTTCCTAGGGTTAATTTGGTTTTAGGATCCTAATCTGGTTAGCATCAAAATGACAATGGTCCTAGAGAGCTCCTAAGGCCAACCGAGCCTTTGTTCAAGAGAATGATGAGGAGAGTATCAAGATCTCACTTCTTGATATTTAAATGGCATCTGTGGTCAGATGCATAACAGTTTGGCAACACAATGAGGTAGAAAGAGTGTGAGGTTCAAATATGGCACATCTCCCAACATCATGTGACTTGGGCATGTAACTTGGGCAAGACTCATTCTGAAGCTCAGTTATTTCCTCTTCATAATTGGGAAAATATGACCACTTTACTGAGCATTGAACTGTAGGAATTAAATGAACTAATCTCTTTAATTTATACAGCTCAGTGCTCAATATAAGCGTCAGTTTTGTATTTACAAATCAATAGCAAGATGTGACAAGATTCTTTCTAAATGAAAGTATAAATGGTGAAGATTTATACTGAGTTGTGGTGACAGTTTTGGCTCTGCTAAATTAAGCAGTTCACATATATCCCATTGCATGGATTTGTTTTCTCCTAGCAAACTTGAGGTTGGGACTTGAGTAGTAGTTTCCACTGTACATACAGAATCTCAACTTCGGTGCACAAATTTCTTACATATGACAGGTCTCAGCCCACACATGTTCACAACTATCTGCCTTAATTTTGCTGTTTTCTGGCCTTTTCTGGCCAATCATGTCTACAGTTGCAGTTATAGACAATAGCAGAGTGCATCCCATTTTTAAAATCTTTTATGGGATTACAGCTAATATAGATAATTTTCACCTTCTTTTTCATATATGATATAAAAAGTCAGAGGGATTGTGGTAAATGTTCAAAAAAACCATGGGCTACATGTGTGTATTTGTATGTGTATTTTTTATTTATTTATTTTTTTAATTAAATCATATCTGTGTACATTGATATGATCATGTGGCATCATACACTAGGTTCATAAACCATTTGCCACATTTTCATCACACTGGTTGACATAGCCTTCCTGGCGTTTTTTTAGTTATTGTCCTAAGACATTTACATTCTACATTTATAAGTTTCACATATATCCTTGTAAGATGTACCGCAGGTGTGATCCCATCTGTTCCCCTCCCTCTACCCACTTCCCCCCTTCCCCTCTCTTTCCCCCTTCCTCCTATTCTTAGGCTATAACTGGGTTATAGCTTTCATGTAAAAGCCCTAAATTAGTTTCATAGTAGGGGTGAATACATAGGGTACTTTTTCTTCCATTCTTGAGATACTTTACTAAGAAGAATATGTTCCAGCTCCATCCATGTAAACATAAAAGAGGTAACGTTTCCATCTTTCTTTAAGGCTGCATAATATTCCATGGTGTACATATACCACAATTTATTAATCCATTTGTGGGTCGATGGGCACTTGGGCTTTTTCCACGATTTATTTTATTTTATTTTTTGTGATAATGTTAGCTCTTCCTATCTTCTTCTTTTTTTTTTAATTAAATCATAGCTACATACATTGATATGATCATGGGGCATCATACACTAGCTTCATAGACCATTTGACACATTTTCATCCCAATAGTCAACATAGCCTTCCTGGCATTTTCCTAGTTACCGTGGCATGACATTTACATTTCACATTTGCTGAGTT
>CAUYPK010153514.1:0-27644 GCA_963574355.1 Loris lydekkerianus | reverse complement strand
CAGAAATTAAAAACCTAGGACCAATTTGTCATCTGGCTCTGCATTCCAAGACAAAACTCACAGGAACTTGGAGAGGTGACCATCATGGGGTAGCCACAGCAGAGTGGAATATTCTGAGTAGCCTTAGGACTTCAGACCTAAATAAATCCCAGTCTAGGAGAGTCCTATGATTCCAGAAGTAGAATAGCCCAGAACTTGCCCAGGGCAATTTCTTTACATCACGAATGAAGAAGAAGTGAAGGCCGAGAGGTGAACTCAGCAGCCTAAATGTTTGTAGCGTGTAAGTGATAGAGCAGAGACAGAGAGACTGTGCATGTGGTTCTCTTGCCTTCCAGCACTGGGGGAAGATTGGGGGGCCATTTTCTTCTTCTAAGTGATAATGGCAGAACAGTTCAGAACTGCACCATTGCCCTCTCCAGAGGCATTTCTTTATTATTATTTTTTTTAATGCCTCTGAAACTTGCACTACCATTTCTTTATTAAATGATTTTCTTTCCTGCTCCAACCAACCTGCTCCCTTCTGCACAAAATCCCCAGGTTTGGTCTCCTAGGCTTTCACATTGATCTGAAAAGTGCCCTATGCAGCTTTGAGGAAACTCTGATGCCCAGTAAGCCTGTGGCAGAGCAGGGAGCTGGTGTAGTGGAAAGTGCCCCCAGACTGCCGGGTTAGTCTGGTCTCTAAAGTTGGCCACTGGGCCACACTGGAACTTTAAGCAAGTCACGTACTGCTTCTCAGCCTAAGTGCCCTTCCAATTATAGCCTGCCTTCCCATAAATCAGAGGAAGCAATCCCTTTTGATGAGTTATCCAGCCAACTCTCGGCATGCCTAGATAATGTAATGCTGCGATCTTGATAGAATTGCTTCTCCTGGAGAAGATTGTTGAAGAGCAAGAACAATGGTCAAAGTTTGAGTGTCAGTCTCCATCATTAGATATCAGACATCGAGACCCCTCGGGCTGTGCGGTCTTGGCTTGAAGGTTTTGCAGCCCTGGGTAGACCCACCTATCTGGTCTCTTTAAAAGGGCAGTGGTGGCTGGCACAGTGGCTCACAACTGTAATCCTAGCATTCTGGGAGGCTGATGCCGGAGGATCCCTTGAGCTCAGGAGTTTGAGACCAGCCTGAGCAAGAATGAGACCCCATCTCTACTAAAAACAGAAGAAAATTAGGCATTGTGGTAGGTATCTGAAGTCCCAGCTACTCTGGTGGCTGAGGCAGGAGGATCACTTGAACCCAGGGGTTTGAGGTTGCTATGAGCTAAACTTACATGACAGCTCTCTAGCCTGGGCAATGGTGTGAGGTTGTCTCAAAAAATAAATTAAAAAGGCCAGATGTGGTGGCTTATACCTGGAATCCTACCACTCTGGGAGGCTGAGGCAGGTGGATTGCCTGAGCTCAGGAGTTCGAAACCAGCCTGAGCTAAAGCAAGACCCCATCTCTATTAAAAGTAAATAAATAGGGTGGCGCCTATGGCTCAAGGAGTAGTGCGCCGGCCCCATATACTGGGGGTGGCAGGTTCACGCCTGGCCCCTGCCAAAACTGCAAAAAATAAATAAAAATAAAGATAAAAATTTAAGAGAAGGGTGCCTTATTGTTGTCTTACACGTGTCATGCTGTCGAGTGTATTATTTTGTTTTGTAATACATCAAAAAATGAGTAAACTGGCTCGGCGCCTGTGGCTCAAGCAGCTAAGGCTCCAGCCACATACACCTGAGCTGGCGGGTTCAAATCCAGCCTGGACCTTCAGAACATCAATGACAGCTGCAACTAACAAAAAAAAAAAAAAAGCCAGGCATTGTGGTGGGCACCTGTGGTCCCAGCCACTTGGGAGGTGGAGGCAGGAGAATCACTTGAGCCCAGGGGTTGGAGGTTGCTGTGAGCTGTGATGCTACAGCACTCTACCCAGGGTGACAGCTTGAGGCTCTGTCGCAAAAAAAAAAAGTAAACTACCCAAATACAGAGTGTCCATAAAGTTAAAGGTGCAAGATAAAATAGACAACTATTTAAAATTGCACACGAACTTTATAGCCACCCTGTATTTACCGTCCCTAAAATTAGGGTAAGTTCAACTGCTGTCCCCCTCTGATGTTGGGTTCACTGCAGGAGTATAGGAACTAGACAGTGCAGGGTTCAAACTCTGCTTTATCACTTCTTGGCCTTTGAACTTGGATAAGTTATTTCCTACTTCAGAACCCCATGTTGTTTTCCTTTACAGAGTGTGGTGCCAGTAATACAGAGTGCACAGGGTGTGAACATGAGGGTCACAGAGAAGGTGACACGAAGGGCTTTGCAGTGTGTGACACGGAGAAAGCACCGAGGTTTATATTAAAATAGCAAATTCACTGAGCCTCCTTTATGTGTCAGGTACTGTGCCAGGCACTGGGGATTTAAATGCACATAAAAGATAGTCTTTCCCTTACCAAGCCCAGGAAAGGGTTCCTACACAGGCCGGGTTCTAAGACATTTGGGAAATGTGGGAAAAGCGAGGGAAAATGATCTGTCAAAGCATTAAAGAAATGAAATGAATGTCCTTAAGTTTCTTTCTTTCTTTTTCTTTTTCTTTTTTCTTTTTTTTTTTTTTGAGACAGAGTCTCATTTTATCACCTTGGGTAGAGTGCCATAGCATCAAAGCTCACAGCAACCTCCAACTCCTGGGTTTAGGCCCTTCTCTTGCCTCAACCTCCCAAGTAGCTGGGACTATAGGCACCTGCCACAATGCCTGGCTATTTTTTTGTTGCAATTTGGCCGGGGCTGGGTTTGAACCCACCACTCTTGGTAGATGGGGTCAGTGCCCTACTCACTGAGCCATAGGCGCCGCCCTCTTTTTTTTTTTTTTTTTTTTTTTTTAATGAGACAGTCTCACTCTGTTACCCTGGATAGACTGCCATTATATCATCACAGCTAACAGCAACCTCAGTCTCTTGGGCTCAAGTGATCCTCTTGCCTCAGCCTCCCAAGTAGCTGGGGCTATAGGCACCCACCATCACACCTGGCTAGTTCATTTTGTTTTGTTTTTCCTATTTTCAGTAGAGATGGGGTTTCACTCTTGCTCAGGCTGATCTTGAACTCCTGAGCTCAAGCCCGCCTCAGCCTCCCAGAGTGCTAGGGTTACAGGCATGAGACACCATACCCGACCGGTGCTTAAGAATGTGTGTCTTACAAAAAAATTAAAGCATGTCTGGAAAGCCCAGCAAAAACCCAGTATCTCAGGACGGCGCCTGTGGCTCAGTGGGTAGGGCACCGGCCCCATATACTGAGGGTGGTGGGTTGAAAACCAGCTCCAGCCAAACTGCAACAAAAAATAGCCAGGCAGGGTGGTGCCTGTACCTCAAAGGGGTGAACCCAGCCCCAGCCAAAAACTGCAAAAAAAAAAAAAAATCTGGGCTTTGTGGCGGGCACCTGTGGTCCCAGCTACTTGGGAGGCTGAGGCAAGAGAATTGCTTAAGCCCAAGAGCTGGAGGTTGCTGTGAGCTGTGACGCCACAGCACTTGCACTCTACTGAGGGCAATAAAGTGAGACTCTGTCTCTACAAAAAAACAAAAAAACAATCTCTCCTAGGAACTCTTAAACAGAATGAAAACATCAGCCTCAGCATCTTCCGGAAGGTGCTCATAAAGGTTACAGAATTTGCCCACATGGGAGCCTGCGGGTCACGGTGCAGCCCCTGGAGGGCAAGCCTGCACTTGGTGGGAAGGAGGAGGAAGAATTAGACATGGTGCGTGAGAAAGTCCAAGTGTGTCTGCTCCTGGCGCTGTCGGCCCCATGCTGCAGGCAGCCAGGGATCCCTCCAGGCAGGTGTGGGGCGTCTGAGCATAGGTAATATCAGAGTGAGAACATGAGAAGGTTTTGTTTGCTGGATGGAGTCAGTGAATCCTTAAAATTGGTGTATTGTGTCAGTTTTAATTTATATTAGCTTTGTCTACTCAGGCTTCCCAGAATAAGGGAGAGGCAACCAGCACTTACCAAGGCAGTGAGGTCAGAGTCAGCAGGGAGGCTGGAGGCCCAGGTGTGCCATGGAGCACACACCCAGGCAGGGTGGCCGTGATGCCCTGGGTTTGTAAGTACAAGTAGGGGTTTTCCATGATTCTTTGTGAACCCTCACAGTCAATTAATCATCATTACTTTAAGAAATTCTAGCCCCAAAAGGAAAAACCAAGGAACTTAACCAACTTTTTTTACAACTACACTGTTTGTTATGAAGACTGCCTGCCTGATAATGACAATGGCTTTAACTCTCTAACAAGCTGTTAAATATTTGGACAACCATGAAACAGACTGTGGCACTAAGAATTTATTTCAACAGTTCAACCATACCGTCATGAATTTAAATGTTGTTTTTTTTCCTGAGAAGGTAAATAAAATACTGACATTTGGGGAAGGACGGTCCTTAGAAGCATGGATGGCTAAGTATCTTCCGTGGGCTTTTTAATTTCCTAAATGCTGGCTCATGTGAACACTGTTCATTTCGGGGAAAGCTGCAGAGCACAGCAGCTACACAACATGAGCCCCGCGGGACCTGATGCTGAATTATGCAGAATTATCTGGGATGATTTAGGTTACAGACAAGTCTTTGATTTACTAGTTTCCTAAGATGCATGGAGTGGCTCAGTCCCACTTGAGTTCACTTCCTTTTGAAGGCTCTTTGTAAAAATCTCAGGCACGAATGCTTCCAAGAAATGGACAAGGAACTTCCCCCCTTATTTACTGATTAGGTTTCCTTGACTTTCCTCTGACAGCAACACCAGAAAGGAGCAGCAAAAATGCTTACTGGTCCAAAGGTGTGTGCTAGGCACTCTCGGCGTCCCTGCCCAGGGAGATTGGCAAGAGCAATCCTTTAAGATGTGGTCTCTAACTACAAGTTATTTATAATCAATTTGGGGAGGTAGATCTAAGATAGATGGAGCAAATCATTTAACCTGGTAAGTATTTATCAAGGCTTACCATGCACGACATCAGCCATGCTCAGCCCGCCTATGAGCAGCACTGATTTTTTTCCTTAAAATACACGATTGGCTGGGTCACCCACCAGAGTTGTGATCTTCCAAGAGTGGTTTTCAGACCAGCATCACCAGCATCTGGAAACTTGGTACCCACGCAAATTCCTGGCCCTGGACTCTCTAGGGGTGAGTTCCAGCGATCTGTGTTTACACAGGCCCTCCAGGGGTGCCAATAATTGCACACACGCTCATGAGTGAGAACTGCCTGATTCTGTAGGCCTGGTGTCTGAAAGTCTGCACCGGGTAAATAGATGTGCAGCCAGGGCTGAGAAGCAGTGTACTGGCAACATGACAGATGCCGGATGCAGAGCGCACGGCCCCAGCCTGAAGGAGCTCACCGTTCAGTGCAGGAAAGCAGAGTGAATTTCAGAGAACCGCTCTGTTGAGGGGGAAGTGCCTGGGGGAGCTGGAGCTCACCTGAGAGTTGACTAAGACTCAAAGGTCTGCAGGAATCTCTTTCAGAAGGACAGAGGTGGAAAAGGGCCAAGGGCAGGAAGAACTGGGAGGAGCAGACAGCAACCTGCTCTTTGCCCAGCCCTGAAGGAAGCATTCAATTATTCACTCAACAAACATGTCCTGAGTGTCTCCTTTTGCAGCTGACTATTTATGATTTCTAGCTCACTGATTCCCAAAAAAGGATTTAAGGTGGTTTATAATGTTAAAATACATCTGAAATGGGAAAATAAATAATGCAAATAGAACAGAGACTCACTAAGAGAAGCTGGGAAATAGAAGGTTTAGGTTCCCGGGATGAAATAATTGAGGGCTTCCTGGCAGCTAGACACTGCGCTGAGAGGTGCTGTGGGGTTTACTGAGAGAGACGGAGGAGCACGGAATCCACAGGGAAGATAAACATGAACATAAAAGGCGCAATTTAGGCCAAGGGCTAAGGCAGTTTCAAGAGAGATGGTTTCCGCTGTGGGTACCCATGCCTTGAAGGAGGCGAGGGTTTGGGTGCTGAAGGAAGGGGAGATGAGGGTCACAGATCAATCAGGAAGGAGCCTCAGGAAAAGGAAGAGGGTCCACAACGTCCCCGAGGCAAAGAGGGTGCAGAGGTAAAGAGGAGCGGAAACTGAGAGGAACTAAGGGAATTTCTGCTGGAAAAGCTGAAACTAAATCTTAGAGGGTCTTCAGTTCAAGCGCAGAGATTTCTGTCCATTTCATTAGTCCGTGAGGAGTGACTAGAGGTGTTTCAGCAAGAGAGTAACATGGGGAGGTTATATTTTAGGGAGACTGATTCAGCAAACTCGTACAGGGGACTGTGGAAAGAGGCTGGAGGTAGGGAAACTGTTCAGGTGCTAAAAGCCGGTCTAGACTCCAGAGAAATAAGCACCGCCTGCCCTGGAGATGGCAGGAACAAGAGAAAGGCAGGATGCTGACAGAAACGGAGGGGTGGTATCTGCAGTCTGCTACTCTAAGTGTGGGACCAGCAACATCCAGGCCCACTCAGGTCACCCCCCACCGAGTCACAGTCTGCATGTTCCCCAAAACCCTGGGTGATCTGGACACACAGGAAAGTGAGAGTACTGGCTACCAGGCCCTACTGAATGTGGGGAGTAAAAGGGGGACGTTTCCTGAGATTATATCAGATGTTTCAAAGATTGGGTCACAAGAGAGTAGAGGCAGAGTCAGAAAAAATTTGTGTTGAGATGGAGGAGATCAGGTTAGTTTATGGGTTCTGAGGGCTACAGCGAGAGGGATATGTGGGAGTCAGAGTGTCTCTGGTTGAATTATTCATCTTTACTCCAAATCGTTATACAGCAGAGTCACTTAAATCACATAAGGTACGAATATACACTGTAAAATGAAGAAATGACAATATTGTCCAAATTTTATGGTTTTATTTTTTTTTCATTTTTGAAACAGACTCTCATTCTGGGCCCAGGATAGAGTGCCATGGCCTCTGCCTAGCTCACAGCAACATCAAATTCCTGGGTTCAAGTGATCCTCTTGCCTCAGCCTCCTGAGCAGCTGGGATTACAGGTGCCTGCCACCATGCCCAGCAAACCTTTCTGTTTTTAGTAGAGACGAGTCTTGCTCTTGCTCAGGTTGGTCTCAAACTCTTGACCTCAAGTGATCCTCCCATTTTGGCCTCCCAGAATGCTAGGATTACATGCATGAGCCACCACACCTGCCCATTTTCTTTTGCTTGTTGTTTTTAGAGATAGGGTCTTGCTCTGTCACCCAGTTTAGAGTGCAGTGGCATGATCACAGTTCACTGTAACCTTCAAGTCCTGAACTCAACCAAGCCTCCTGCCTCAGTCTCCTAAGTAGCTAGGACTACAGGCATATGCCAGCTAATTTTTCTAATTTTAGAAACACCCAGCTAATTTTTCTAATTTTTGTAGAGATAGGAGACTCACTGTGTTGCTTCAGGCTGGTCTCGAGCTCTTGAGTTTGAACAATCCTCCCACCTCAGCCTCCCAAATGTGCTAGGATTACAGATGTAAGCCACCACAGCAGGTCAAATTTTATATTTTATAAGGAAAAAAACCCACATTAATTGACCAAATGTTTATTTTCCAGTAACAATGATGATGATTGTGATACTAACATCAAAGCCTACTATTTATTTACTGAGTACTGACTGTGTTACAGGTAAAGTATTAAATGATTTACTTCTCTGAAGATCAGTAATACTTGTCAAAAAATTGTCCTTATCCATTAGACATTTTCTCCTTTTGTATCATATAGTTTATCTACTTATTTTTCTGTCTCCCTCAATAGACTTCCCTTGCCTTTCTCAGTACCTAAAATAGGACCTTACGAAAATTAGTAGGAAATCATCAATTTTTTTTTTCAATGAATGAAAGACCAGTCACATCAGAGTAGCTGTCTGCATAGCACTCTACACAGCCTGACACTTTGACACCCCACATTGTACTGTTTATGCATTTGTCTCATACGGGAAGAGAGAAGTTGCCAGTATTGAATAAGTGCTCTGTAAATTTATTTATTTATTAATTTTGAGATAGAGTCTCACTTTGTCACCCTCGGTAGAGTGCTATGGTGTCACAGCTCACAGCAACCTCCAGCTCTTGGGCTTAGGCGATTCTCTTTCCCTCAGCCTCCTGAGTAGCTGGGACTATAGGCACCCGCCACAACACCCAGTTATTTTTTGTTGCAGTTTGGCCAGGGCTGGGTTTGAACCTGCCACCCTCAGTATATGGGGCCAGCACCCTACTCACTGAGCCACAGGCGTCACCCATCTGTAAATTTAGATTAATAAATGAATTTGTAGTTTGCACTAAAAAGTTTTTAAAACATGATAGTAAACTTCTAAAGTTAACACAAGTGACCTCAAAATCCTTGGAATTGAAACTAACCAAAGAATGTTACAACATAATCAAGTATATTTTACTTTGGCCAAGAAAAAAAGGATGTCATAACAGAAGGGTCATGATCTCTACAAAGTTCTAGAAAAAGGAACTATAAAAATGTGATTTTGACAGTATCATTCATTGTACATGGGACAGGCTATTCTTCTGATAAAAACAGACACCTTTTCAAGAGTAGAAAAATCTTCTCTAGTTTTTACCAGCCTGATGGAAGGATTCTCACATCTACCATAGCAACTTCTGGCCAGTCAGCTGGCCTCCTGGGCATGCAGTGTCCCCCAGGAGGGAGTGTTCCAAGTGATTAACGTTGATATAAACAGGCTGCTAAAAGCAGCCAGGCAGTACAGAGAGTATAAAGAAGCTTAATCCCTGCTCCATTTTATGTCAAGTCTAAAATCTTTTTTTTTTTTTTTTTTCCAGACAGAATCTTACTTTGTCACCCTCGGTAGAGTGTTGTGGCATCATAGCTCACAGCAACCTCAGACTCTTGGGCTCAAGCAATTCTCTGGTCTAATCCTCCAAGTAGCTGGGACTATAGGTGTCCACCACACCGCCCAGCTATTTTTAGAGATGGGGTCTCGCTCTGGCTCAGGCTGGTCTTGAACTCCTAAGCTCAGGCAATCTACCTGCCTCGGCCTCCCAGAGTGCTAGGATTACAGGCTGTGAGCTACCTTGCCTGACCTAAGTCTAAAATCTTGAGCAATTTACTGGATCTCTCGGAGCCTTAGTTTCTGCATCTGTAAAATAAGAATGAAACTAACCTCTCACAGTTATGAACATTAAAAAGGTAAAACAGCATGTAGGAAGCCACTAACCCAGTGTCTTTCCAGCCCTCCACCACACCCAGGTGTTCCTCCCACAGCCAACGAGGACATTATTACTATTCTGCATTCTGGCAGGTGCACACAGGTTCATGGTGACCAATACTGACGCCCTGTGTTCTTGGCAGCCAGAAGCTTTCCTCCTTTAGCATCATTATTTACAGTTTTCCGACTTGCTGGAAATTCATTCAGTCAACTTCAAGGACAGTGTTCTTTGTACCCAGCCTGAAGTCTGCAAGGCCTTTTCCAAACCCTCTCCTTAATCTTTCATCAGTCCAGGGACCAAGAGATCACAGGGTCTATGTAGGACCAGTGGGACTTGGTGTCCTCTCCCCAGGAAGGAAGGTGACATAAAGAGCCAAGGCTTCCCGGGGGTCAACCATGACCAGCTTGAACTCTCAACACACTCAAGCTCTTTCCCTTTCCTGAGCTCTATTAAAGGCTTGCTACTCTATTTCCAACACATTTCTACTAAATTTCAAGGGATAAATTTTAAAAAGTCAATAAGTATAAGAAATTCCCTACACAAAGCTATATAGACTGGTTCTCCATAAAAACTCGACTACAAATCCCTGATTTGTGGTCGTGATCCTTGCAGGCGACCTTCTAACCTCCCTTCCCTCGCAGGGGGCTTGTTCGTACCTCCAGGGCCTAAAGGGGGAGCAGTTGAGCTCCAGTTCTGGGAAATTGACCGACCTTGTTTGGCTGCAGTGAGTTTGTAGCACTTACCCGCCCACAGGTGCGGCATCTCCAACTTCTCTTTCGCCCAGCCCCAGACATACACCCTCTTCAGAGGGATTGACTATAAATGGTCATGGGGGAAGCGCCCGGAATGCCAAGAGCTATAAGCCTAACAGAGCTTGTGTGTCAGCCTGACAGCTTCAGCAGCCCAGCGAATGCTGTACAGAATCCCAGGCAGCCCTTTTACATCTCTTCCCCTCCACACACAGCTGCCTGGCTCCCCAGCCTTGTTTAAACAAGATGAGACCAGGCTGTGCTTGGGCCAGAAGGCTAGTGGCCCTTCTCCAGTGCGGAGGACAGGTCAGCGAGACATGGGCAGCCTGAACGTGAGCTACTTTCTTGCTTGTAGTTCAGAGATGGGGTCTATGGGAGTGTCACCACCTCAGGAATCTGCTGCCAATCAGAGAAAATAGTTCGGTGCTCTATGGCGCAGTAAAGTGTCTGTCGCTAACAACAATGAACTGGCCTGGCCCGGTGGCTCACACCTGTCTCCTAGCACTCTGGGAGACTGAGGTGGGTGGATAGCTTGAGCTTACAAGTTCGAGACCAGCCTGAGCAAAAAGCGAGACCCTGTCTCTACTAAAAATAGAAAAGCTGAGGCAAGAGGATCACTTGAGCCCCAGTTGCTGTGAGCTATGCCGCCAAGGCACTCTACCCAGGATGACAGCTTGAGACTCTGTCTAAAAACAAACAAACAAACAACAAAAACCCACAATGAATTGTATATTTCAAAATATATATAGCTAGAAGAGAAGGTTTGAAACATTCTCACCACAAAGAAATGAAAAATGTTTGAGGTGATGGATATGCTAATTACCCTGATTGGATCCTTATACAACGTATACATGTATCAAAATATTACATTATTTCCATAAATATGTACAATTATTATGTGTCAATTAAAAACAAAACAAGACATAAAAAAATGTCTGCTGCTGCCAAAGATGAGACATGCCCATGGCTAACACAGACTGCTTGGGTCTGAATGTAGTAATCGTTACAGCTAATATTGTGTGCCAGGCATAGCACTGGGTACCTTTGGAGTAACGGGCATATAGTGTTCATGTGCTTGGTACGTAGTAAGTACTCAATAAGTGATAGCTATTATTATCAGTTAGCTTATAAATCATCCTAGGAAGAGTATTATTATTGCCTTTGGAAGCTGACGAACACTCAGAGAAATTCAACAATCTATTCAAGATTTCACAGCTGTCAAGTTATAAAGATGGAACGTGACGCCAGACCAGTTTGATTGCGGAGATTGTGCTGTAAGATCCATTCTGTGCCACCTCTTACCCTAGTGGCAAAGAGATGACCCTGGGTAACAGTTCTGGCTCTCCCTAAGTCACCTCCTCCCTCTGGACTGGCAGCACGCGTTGAAGTTAATGCCCTTGAAGGTTCTGATCTAACCCGCTGTGACTTGGAGTTACAGATCTCAGAGAAAGGGGAAGCTTTTCCCCAGGTGAGAACCTGTTCCTCCTGTGACCAGGAGAAAGCTGTTACAAGATCGTCAGATTGCTCAAGAAGCTAAGGAAGAGAGTGAGTCACTCCAATCAGGCCCAAGAAAGAAAGATGGACAAACTACCTAGCATGAAAGATGTTCTGAGGGCAGAAAGCTGCTTGTAAGTGGCAGAGGGAGGCCACACTGCCAAGGTCGGCGCAGGAAGTAGAACTGGATTCCCAAGAATCACAGCTGAAAAACATTACTGGGGTTGAAAATCTGCTACCAGCGTTTCCTCATTGCACTTCACCCCTTGAGTGGTGCAAGTGCTTTTGTCACAGAGTGAGCTGCAGAGGGAGGGCCACGCGCCTGGACAGGGCAGTGCTGTGGCATCATGTCCTGGAGCGGGGGCCAGGGCACTCCAGCTGCAGCTGCACCCCTGGCTCTCCCGTCTGCATCAAGATTCCTCTGTCTTCATTTTGTGGCTTTCCCCTGCAAGCCCTTCATTCTTCCACATATGGAAACTAGTGCGGTTGTTGGGGCAGGCGGTTGGGAATGAGGCAGGACTGTTACTGGACAGTGAGGACCCTCTGGGCTGCTCTTCTCCTTCCACTCAACTGTCCTGCAGTACCCCTGGGAGGGGGTAGGTCAGCTCGGCCTGCCCAACAGTCAGTACACTCCCAACACCATCTTTTTCCCATAAATTCACCTCCTCCAGGAAGCCGTCTGGAATTGGGCCCAGCAATGGCTCCTTCTCCTGCCTCCTCTGTGTGGGATTCACAAGGTTTGTGTACTGCTAACCTGAGTTTGGGACTGCGTCTGGACTTTTTATTTTTTGCTCTTCCTTCTCTATTTTGTACATTCCATTACTTGGGAGTCCTTTAAGAACAAAATGTCCCGGATGTCATTTCCCTCAACCCTCCTGCACCTGCCCGGGTTACGCAGCATCTACTCTGGGCTTGGCACGGAATATGCAGCATTCATTCAGCCAGGTGGGATTAGCACCTACCACGGGACGATGGGGCAGTCTCCAGTCTCAGGGACCCCTGCATGGAAAGACCACCATAAGGAAGGAAGGGACAGAACAGAGCTCTGGTCCCCCAAAGGACTAAGTGTCTATTTTTACACTTTGAAAATGAGCTGTTGGGCCCCAGCTGGGGAATCCCTAAGAGCTGCTGGGCTCTTGAGGTCCAGGGAGGGCGAGATTTTGCTTTGGCTGTGAGGGCCTCCGGACTCCCAGGGGAATCCACAGGCCTCATATATATTTATGTGAACTTATGATGCTAATGAATGTCGTGGAGCCAAGAGCCCCGCTGGGTTTTGTGAGCAATTGGGCCTACTTTTTAACACAGTCTTCTTTGTCTACAAGGCTTTAGGTTCAAATTGCAGCTCTGGGTTTGGAAGTGCAGCTGACATGGAACCCTGCCCGGGCAGAACCACAGTGGGCTTGGGAGAAAGCAGAGCTTCCACCACATTTCCTTGGACAATGCACGGAAGCCTAGGTCTGCCTGAGGTCAACGTGTCCTTCCAGTCTCTAAGAAGGATGGTGTCCAGTCCCTCTCAGGTAGGAAGGTTTTTACTCCATTCCTATATGTGCCACTATCCCAGCTATTCACCCACTCCAAGGACGGTAACCTGGGGAAGTCACATTTGCTGCACATGAAGCTTTATTTGCTGCTATGAGGCAGGAAGATCAGCTCAGAGTCATCTTATGATTAGCACACCCTGCTGTCTCCTTGGTCCCAGCTCTGTCCCAGAGAGTGCATCTGTTCCTCATTGGCCAATGGCTCTGTGCTGGGCCCTGGGCATCCTGAATTCAAACTTTATCCTCACAGCGAGGTGGCCTTACATTAATCACAACAAATGATGGTATTTGCTAAAACAGAGCTATGAACAAAGTCTTTGGGGAGCAGAGCAAACAGCTATGGGACAGAAGGATAAGGTTTCCCAGAGGGACTCACCTCTGAGTTTGTCCTTAAAGGCCAAGTAAGCATTTTCTAGGTAGAAAAAGTGGGGAAAGATAATTTTTTTTTGAGACAGTCTCACTCTGTTGCATGGGCTACAGCAACAGGCTAGCTCACAGCAACCTCTCAGCTTCCCAAGTAGCTGGGACTACAGGCGATTGCCACAACATCCACTTAATTTTTTTTCTTCATTTTTAGTAGAGACAAGATCTCCTTCTTTCTCAGGCTTCCAACTCCTGAGCTCAAGTGACCCTCCTACCTTGGCTTCCCAGATTGCCACCACGCCCAGCGTAATAAATATTTTGGTAGATTGTATTTGATTATGTCTTTAGCGTAGGCTTCTAACAAGGAAATTATTGGGCCAAGGCTATGCGTGGTCTTAAAATTCCTGAAGCTGACTTTGAGCCACTGTGCCTGGCCAGGTAAAGCATATTCTAAGTAGAGGGAAGAGCCGGAGGATCTGTGAGTCTGGCCTGTCTGGCTCCCAGTCTAGAGCCACCACGTGGCCACAGTCTGCTTTAAGCCGAGGGCCAGAATGCTCAGCGCTGGAGACAGCAGGCCAAGGGGACAGGGCTGGAGGCGGGAGGGGAGCTGGGAGGCTATTGTTCTAATTCAAGCAGAAGAGAATGCCATTTAGGGATGAGTAGCATTTAGACATTTAGCAATTCTTAAAGTAACCCTTTAAAAATAAAAGTTATACATACTTATTACCCAAATCTTGGATAATAAAGACAAAAATAATAAAGACAATAACAATCAACTTGTAACTACTCTTAATGTCCCAGTACAAATTTCCTTCCAGTCATTTTTCTAGGCATTTACACAGCAGAGATTTCACTCTACTATATATACAGTTCTGCACTTTCTTTCTTTTTTTTAAGCACCATACACACTCAGTACTTATCTGCACTCTTCCTTAAACCCAATATTATATGACAAGCGTTTACCCAAGTCATGAAGTTTCTTTGACATTTGTTTTACTAGCAACATTCTGTTTGATTATATAGATTCATGCATCATAATTTACTTAACCACTTTTCCTATTTTGGGATGCTTAGTTTGCACCAATGTTTTTGCTGCAATAAACTTTTCTTTCTTTCTTTTTTTTTTTTTTTTTTTTGAGGCAGAGTCTCACTCTGTGACCCTGGGTAGAGTGTCCTGTGTCATCATAGTTCATAGCAACTGCAAACTCTTGGGCTCAAGTGATTTTCTTTTCTTTTTTGTTTTTCTTGGCCAGGGCCGGGTTTGAATCCACCACCTCCGGTATATGGGGCCAGTGCCCTACTCCTTTGAGCCACAGGCACCACCCTCAAGTGATTCTCTTGCCTCAGCATCTGGACTAGCTGGGACTATAGTCCCCTTGCCATCCCCCCTCGCCACTGCGCCTGGCTAGTTTTTCTATTTTTAGTAGAGACAGGGTCTTGTTCTTGCTCAGGCTGGTCTCAAACTCCTGAGCTCAAGCAATCCACCTGCCCTAACATCCTGGAGTGCTAGGATTACAGGCCTGAGCCACCACGCCCAGTTTCATATTTTGGTAGATAGTATTTGATTATGTCCTTAGCGTAGGCTTCTAACAAGGAAATTACTGGGCCAAGGCTATGCGTGGTCTTAAAATTCCCGGAGATGACTTTTAAACTGCTCTTTGAAAAGGTTAGTGCTATTTGTACCCCACTAATGCATGAGCATTCCTGGGGGGCTGTTCTTCCCCTTTACCATTTTGCATGACACCTTTCAGGATGCAGGACAGATGTCACACCTTACACCCTTGGATACAGACCAAGAACTTCACTTCCCTCTTTCTCATTTCTCCCAAGTCAACAACCTCTTTTCCCAGGCTTCCCCAGGATAATTATCATTAACAGCAGATTTGGTTTGCTTTAGCCCCTTAGAAAGAACTCTTTTCTGGGACAAGATGGTAGGTAGGATCATCCCAGAATGAGCCATGTGTTCATCTGCTGGCCACAAGCCAGCGCCAGCTGCAATGCTGGTATAAGAGCCTGTGCAATTGTCCATGATCCCGGACAGCTTTCCTATGGCTGGGAGAGTCCCTGGCTTGACCCTGCTCTTCCGAAACTATTCTCATGCTAGTCAGACCATAAAGCTGCTTCTATTTGTAAAGCACAGCCTTACATGAATGCATTCATGGACCCATGTAGATGTGGGCTGACATTCCTTTTTATATATGCCAGATGGAAGTCTGTGCATAATAACCACAAGGGAATGATTGCATAGTGCCTGGCTCATTGCAAAACATTTTAATGCATATGATCTCATCTCAAGCGTCGGGGTGATTAAGGAAAAGAGCAGAGGCTTGGCAATAAGGTACATGCTGGTTTGTGACTTTGGCCAAGTTTCTTAACCTCTAAGTGCCTCATCTTCCTCCTTGGTAAAATGGGAGTTAGTAACTTCAGTTTGCAGATAAGGAAACTGAAGCTCAGGGGCAAATGGCGTGCCTAAGTTCACACAGCCTACAAATAATAGTGCTATCAGGATTCCCCACTTTCACCTCACATTTAAAAAATTCCAGGCCTAGGAATCTAAACTTTTATAACCCTGAAGCTTTCTATATTTATAGAGGCCAGGGCATTGTCGTTCAGAGCAAGCTTTTCCTATATCTATTTTTTTTGTTTGTTTGTTTTGTTTTGTTTTTTTTTGAGACAGTTTCATTCTGTCACCCTCGGTAGAGTGCCCATGGCATCATAGCTCACAGCAACCTCAAACTTTTGGGCCCAAGTGATTCTCTTGCCCCAGTCTCCCAAGTAGCTGTGACTACAGGTGCCCACCACAACACCTGTCTTTTTTTTTTTTTTTTAGAGATGGGGTCTCACTCTTGCTCAGGCTGGTCTCGAACCTGTGAGCCCAGGCAATCCACCTGCCTCGTTTCTATATCTACTTTAATGCTCTTTCTGCTACAATGAGCTATCTCATATTTTCCCCATATCTAGCGCTTTGAGAACAGGAAATCGTTTATTTATTTTTTGTTGCCTACTATGTACAATAGGAAATTCCAATTGTTTCCTTCTTCCCTGTTCAGAAAAAGCAAAATAGTTAACAGGAAGGGATGACACAGGCAAAGATCATCTGAACTAAACCACATTCTGTCCTGGGTCTGGCTGCTTTCCCATCTGTACTGAAGCACTGTCTCCTAAAGTACAATATTTCACATCTAGGCCTGACATTGGGTCTCCTTGAGCTGTTTTGTTAAGCATTGAAAAAATAAATTACAGCGCCTCCCACTTGCTGCCTCCTTCCTCCTTTGGAAGATGTGTCTGGTCTCTTGGGAGAACTTTTGCATTGGATGACCTTGCTGGTCTATCCATCTTCTCTGTAGAGCACCAACTTCAGGGCTTTTATACTCTATCTATTTAAGGCCACGTGAATACCTTTTAATCTAGAAATTAGGAAGCAGTTAGGATTTTGTTTTTTTTTTTTAATGTTTGTCTAAAGGTTATTTAGTTCATAACCCTGTTACTCAACCCAACCTTTTTCCCCTGGGCTTACTCCATCTGGTTTGTGTTCATTGTGAAACTTAATAGCAGCACATGGTAAGCTTTTAAAAGTACAGAAAAGAAAAGGGGCTCTATATTACAAAAGTGGTAGCTGTTCCTTTATCTTTCTTGCAAACATGTAGTTGGAAGCATTTTATAGCTTTGGCTAAATTGCGATTTACTTGGGGCACTGCATTTGTTGACAAAGGCTGAAAGCTTATTTTGAGTCTCATTGTCAGCTGGGAACAGAACTCAATCAGTTCTGTATATCAAAGAAAACTTCAGAAGGAAATATTTGTTATCTGGATCCTGCAGAGAAGAGCTTGCTCTGAAGGATCACATCCTGACCTCTGCATCAGGTGGAGAGTTTAAAATTCATAGACATTTTGACTCCTACAGCTATGAGTTAACCTCAAGAAAGTTCTCACCTAGTGACTCCCTAACACCAGGGTATAAACTCATGCCACTGGCCCATAAAGAAATTTTCACTGTTTCACAGGGAAGTAAAAAAAAAAAAAAAAAAAATACAGATGACGTGTGTATGTGTGTAAAATGACATTTACACGTAATGTTTATGATGTTCGTAAACTATTTAGAATGGTGCCTCATATACATTTAGAGCTCAGTAAATGTTCGCAGCTGTATGCACAGAGCTGTCCACATAGGGTTTCCAATTGCCTTTTCGTTATTGTCATTGAAGTACCATTTCTTTTTAGGACTAATTTTAACAATAGGATGGTAGTTTATATTTTATATTTTTGCTTAAGTCTACAGTCAGCAGTATTTTGAAAGTGAGCCTCTGATTTTGTGCCTACATTTATTTTTAAAGTTTAGACCTAAAAATCTGAGAAACAATAATCTAGACATGTCTATACTTCAATCAGATATTTTGTCTGATCCGTAAAGGTTCCTCTTGGATGACCTAAAGAACCTTAACCATTTGGGCCTTTCCATGCCTGTTCTCTGGAAAGGGAATAATAGTAGCCTGGGGACCCACAGGTCCCATGATTGCATAGACTTCCTTCCAAGGCTGAGACTGAGCCAAGGGGGGCCCCAGTTGCTGAGATCCCCCCTCATCTTGCTTAGAACGTTCCCCTCACCCTTTGCCTCTTGGAATGCCCATTCTCTTCTTGCTTATTAGCACCTGCTGGGATTATTGGAGGTGGGAGCTCTAGCTCCCCCCAGAAGCAGCCTTACCTGTGACAGCACTCAATTTTCTCTTATGAGCTAAGCCTCCCCTTTGCTGAGGATTAACAGTGTACGTGCATCTTTCTGGTGTTTGTATCACACACGTGAGAATAATGGGTGTCATATACTAGTACTTCATATGTGCCATGTCATCTGAGAGACACAGGAGTAATTCTGTGCTCAGCTCTGAGCCTCCCCCTGAGGTTTAGGACAAAATGGATCATTTGTTCATTTGTTCAACAAGTATCCACTGAGTCCCACATCACAGACACTTCAGAAGATGCAAAGAAGAATCAGATAAAGATCACGCCTTGAGAGAACTGATGGTCTAGGAAGGGGAAGAAGACAGGTGAATGATTATGTTTCAAATAATTATGTTTCAAATGATGTTTCAAAGTAGAAGGTGGTTGATGGGATGATGAAAAGTTGAGGGAATTTAGAAACAGAGATTGCTTCAAGGAGGGGGATCTAAAGACCTCAGGATAAAGACGGTATTTAGGCTATTGAGGCTGTCCTACAGCAAGCCTCTTTGAATTCAGAGCCCTGCTCTCAATGCTGGTCAGGTGTGGTGGCTCAAGCCTGTGATCCTAGCACTCTGGGAGGCCGAGGCGGGAGGATTGTTTGAGGTCTGGAGTTTGAAACCAGACTGAAAAAGAGCAGGCCCCTGTTTACACTAAAAATAGAAAAATTAGGCATTGTGGCAGGTGCCTGTAGTCCCAGCTACTCAGAAGGCTGAGGAGGCAGGAGGATTGCTTGAACCCAGGAGTTTGAGGTTGCTGGGAGCTAGGCTGAGGCCATGGCACTCTATTCTGGGCAACAGAGCGAGACTCTGTCAGAGAGGAGAGGAGAGGAGAGTGGAAGGGAAGGAAGGGGAGGGGGGGAGGAAAGGGGAGGCGGGGAGGGGAGAGAGGAAGGGGAGGGGAGGAATCCAGAAATCCTCAGTGCTTTGGAGTATTTTTCCTCTCTTTGATGTAGTGTGCATTGTGTATTTTGTGGAAGGGTGGAGGAAGGCAGCAGACAGAAAGGTGGGGAGTGGACATAGACCTTGTGCCTCCTGTCTCCTGCTTATCTTTGTGGAGGTTTGATGGCTCATTTTTTTCCTGGCTGAATTTGGAATCCTAAAAACAGAGTCTCTGAGCTGGAGGACCAACACCCCTGGGTTACATTTTACTTAATTTTTCAGCCTCAAAAACTCAATGGTAAATTTATTCTTGAACCCAGATGGAGGGTTCTTGGAAATCCCACAGATTTCCAAGATTAGATTCAAACCCTAAGCAGGATTTGAAATGTGGACTCTGGCTTCAAGATCAAAATAAACCAGAAAACCACAAAGAAGTACGGAAGTCTAGAAGCAAAGGGAGGCTGATGGGTCCCAGGCCATCTGGACGGTAGCTGAGCTTCAGGTCTAAACCTTCCCCACGACTGGCCAGGGATCAGGGATGAGTTTATATCATCCTTCCTGAGTCCTTCCACTGTCCCCTCCATGAAGATCAGAGCCTCAAAACTTCATTACTAGGGATGCCATCATTTTTAGATTTATAAAAATATTTAAAATAGCTTGCCTTTGGTGATGTTCCATGGGTGTATACATCTGCTACCACAAATAATATACTGTAAGTACGTGTAGTCTATTGTATGTTAATTATATCCCAATAAAGATTTTTTTTATTTTTTTGAAGACAGAGTCTCGCTGTGTTGCCCTCAGTAGAGTGCTGTGGCGTCACAGCTCACAGCAACCTCAAACTCTTGTGCTTAAGTGATTCTCTTGCCTCAACCTCCCAAGTAGTTGGGACTAAAGGCGCCCGCCACAATGCCCGGCTATTTTTTTATTATTGTTGTCACTGTTGTTTAGCAGGCCCTGGCTGAGTTTGAACCTGCTAGCCCCAGTGCATGTGACCGGTGTCCTAACCACTGAGTTACAGGCCGAGCCTCAATAAAGATATATATATTTTAAAGTATACTTAGAATTAATGTCAAATGAGCTCCACAGGGCAATGGCTTCAATAACTCAGGCCCTATTCCCCTATTTGCCTAGATTAGGTGCCCCCGAAGAGCCATCTTTAGAGCTAACTCATTCTTTCAAAGGGGCCAGGGTTGCCAACACAAGAAAGTTGTTTAAATGTCCAAGCATCGGTTCTCCTGTGGATTACCCTATATTCATTCCACCTCTTCACCCTAGCATTTTTCTCATTTTCACAGTCCGAGAGACCCAAGCTCCATCCTAGCTTTCTAACATTTGCTAATTGGGCGCCATTGCACAAATTGCTTCTCTGAGTCTCAGTGGTTTGCTTGTCTATAAAGTGGAATTACTTGCAGGTTGGTATGGAGATGAGCTCAGTCTGCATCCTGGGTGTCTGGTATATGACTCGACTTCAACTCAGCGTGGTCAGCAAGATTATTGTTAGGGTAACTGAGGCGAAGGGTAAAGGAAACAGCAGTGCTTGGTTTGTAAAAGAGAGAAGGCTCCAATGGGAGACACATGTGAAGGGACTTTCTCTGCCTATTTAAAGGGCTTTTGGGTGGCAGGAGGACTTGCGGCTGTAGTGTCGTAGAAAAGACATGACTTTTTAGACAGAGTCTCACTCTGTCGTCCCAGGTAGTGTGTAGTGGTGTCATCACAGTTCACAGCAAACTCAGATCCTTGGGCTCAGGCGATCCTCTTGTCTCAGCCTCCCAAGTAGCTGGGACTACGGGCACCCGCCACAACGCTAGCTAGTTGTTCTATTTTTAGTAGAGATGGGGTCTCGCTTTTGCTCAGGCTGGTCTCAAACTCCTGAGCTCGAGGGATCCTCCCACCTTGGCTCTCAGACTGCTAGGATTACTGGCAAGAGCCATCACACCGGTCAGAACGTGGCTTCTGCAGCTTCCTGGCCCTCTGTCTTTGGACAAGTCCCTTAAAAAGCCCCCAGGCCTCCGTTTCCATATTGGTAAAATGGGAATTGATACTGTTTCCTTCAGGGTGTGGTTATTACATGAGGTGACATGAACGTGTCTAGCACTGTGTCTGTCACAGGTTCATGTTTTTAAATGTCACTTTATAAACTTGGGGGCCCTCTACCTGGAAGGCACTGATGGCAGTTACTAGTCTTTGTGGCCTTTGTTGCCAGACAGTTTCCAGAAAGTAAGACTCCAGCTCAGAGGAGAAAGCCCTCCATGGAGAAAGCTGCCTTTGAGCATAAAAAGCTCTTTGCAAGCATTGAGCTTCCTGGTGTTTGCACAAGTACAAGTAGATGATCGTCTGTCGGGTGAAAGGTGGGACAGACAGACTTGTAAGTTTTCAGCAAGTCTACACTTCACCTTCTGTGTCAGGAAGGAAAGAACAGAGAAGATTTGGGAAGGGTGGAAGCTGCAGGAATCAGCTGACGTTCACATAACAAGCACCATAATGGCAAACCCAGAGCAGCCAGAGGGAACTTGGCAAACCCACAATAACGGCCCGTTCTCTCCACAAGGCAGAAAAAGTAAAGGTTACACATCTGAGTGTCTGTGCTAGAAAGACGTTTGGAAATTCTGGAGGAACCACTTTGGTCTCTCAGAACAAGAACTGTTGTGTCCTGCAGGGTTGCAGACTGAGGACTGGTCACGGCCAGTGGGCTGCTAGGATGCTGGCAGCACAGCAGACGAGTGACAGATGAGCAAGGGAGGCTTCCTGCTTCCATCACTCACATCACGCCTGAGCTCCACCTCCTGACATGTCAGCGGTGGCATGAGATTCTCATAGGAGCACGGACGCTACTGTAAACTGGGCGTGCAAGGATCTCGAATGCGTACTCATGTGACAGTCTAATGCCCCTCGCCCCAGGTCCATGGAAAAATTGTCTTCCATGAAACTGATCCCTGATGCCAAAAAGGTTGGAAACTGCTATAATGGGAAGGCCCAGAGCCAACCAACTATACCTGGCAGTGACCAGCAGGAGCAGGGGCACCACTGGACCCCTTTGCAATTGGAGAACGGCGTTCCTGTCAGTAGACTTTGAAAATATACCTAGGTATGTTTTTAAATCCTTGGGCTTGCTGAGGGTTCAGAGAGATTTGGGCTGGAGTCCCAACTCTGTCATTAACTAGCTTAAAAAAAGCCACCTAACTTCTTGGGCCTCAGTTTCTCTCCCTCCCTCCTTTTCTTCTTTCTGTTCTGAGAGGTGTTTTCCATGGACCAGCAACACTAGGAATGTACTAGAAATTCAAAATCTTCAGCCCCACCCCAGACTTACTAAATCAGAACTTGCATTTTAACAAGATTCCCCAGGTAAATCCTAAAATTCTAAGCAGCACCAGCTTAGATGGCTTTAATTGCATATTAATTTCTGGCACCAGCTCTAAAGTCAGACTGCCTGAGTTCCAATCCAGACGTCACTGCTTACTAGCTGTGCAACCTTCATCAAGTCTGTAACATTTGGTGTCTTATCTGCCAAATGGGATCCTGATAGCACCTATTTGCTAGTGTTGTCAGGAGGATGAAATGAAATAACGTATATTAAGGGCTCTGCACATAAGCACTCATGGAATGACTTCCTTCGTTTCTACAATGTCTCTCTTGTTATGCACGTCACACAGAAAAGAGCTTAAGAGTTTATTCAGCATATATTTATTAAGCATCTCTCAGGCTCTGCTCTAGGCACAGAGGATACAGAATTGCATGATATAGACAAAGTCCAGCCTACTGGGCAGACAGGCAATAGCCCACTACATTGCTGTAGACTGAATGTCGTGTCCTCACAAAGTTCATAGGTTGACATCCTACGCGATAGTACTTTTGAGGGGTGGTTAAGTCATGAGGGCAGAGCCCTATAAAAAGGCCTCAGAGGGTTCCCTTGCCCTTTCTACCCCGTGGCTGTTCATGAACCAGAAGACAGGTCCTCAGCGGATGCCAGATCTGCTAGCTTCTTGACCTTGTACTTTCCAGCCTCCAGAACTGTGTTTAGAAGCCACCCAGTCCACGGCGGTTTGTTAAAGCAGCACGAATGGACTAAGAATGCACAAGGGTAAAAAGGGAGCGTTGTAAGTGTTAGGAAATGTAACGAGGCAAGAAGATAGGGACTGGTCAGAAGTGCTGGTTAGACTGGGGTGGAGGAGGGGACGTTTCAGGAAAGGTTTCTCTGAAGCAATATTTGCACTGAAGTCTGAACGGCAAGGAGCCAGCCTTGCAAGGACTTGGGGAAAGAGCATTCCGGGGTGAGGGAAGAGCAAGTGCAAAGACCTTGAGACAGAAACCACTTCAGCATCCTCAGGGGCAGAGGCTTAGGCAGGGCCAGGCTTAGTAGGGACCTGGAGGCTGCGCACAGGGATGGGCTGTGTTCTCAGCTGAGGGAGCGTGCTGGGGGCAGGGTCAGGCAGCAGCAGGAGGGGACAGGTGGGGGAGGTGTAGGGAGGAGGCTCTGGCTCTGCTCTCTGCTCACACTGCCTACAGCGCAAAGCACAGGGAGCCATCGAGTCTGGTCTGCAGATCCCCACAGAGGAAAACCCTCAGAGAGCCCCCTCTTCAGGGAGAAAGGAGAACTACACGTTCTCAGTTCCGCTGTAGACCCGGAAAGTTGCCCACACCACTTCCCAGTGCCACCTGAGGTAGATCCCCAAATTGGCCCATCCACTATGAACACGTGCTATGTCCACAGGGCAAGGGAACAGCAATTTCACAAACTATCTCCACCCTGCCCGGGTGTCCTTTCCCCTTCTCTTCCTTGGCCCCTGATGCGGTGTCCTCAAATGACGGTGCTGATGGTGTGGCACCAAGTTCTTGCTCCACTGTTACCTGCTGAAAAGTAGGATTTTCCATTTTACTGACTATCTTTACTTGTCGTTTGTACCAAAATCTTGGCAGTTAATTCCATCCCATCGGACCCTGTTGCCCATTTCCTGCTCCCTCTGTGAGTCTGGTCCCCTGACCACACGGCCGCGAGCAGTCTCTTGGGTCACATACAACTCTGTCTCCACTCACAGCACCGAATAAGCAGCTGGTTCCATAACTGAAATCTAAGACCCACCCCCAACCAAGCCTTTTAAGATTCTAGGGAAAACAACCCCCAAAGAAGAAATTGTTCTAAAACCAAACCTAGGTCAGAAACATTTCACCCTATTAGGAGAAAAGTGACAGTTTGATTTCTCTGGGTCAGTGTAGGATTAAGATCACAGCAGAAATCAGCTTCGTCTGAAACGGCTCTACCAGAATGGATGAACTCATTCATCTCCAGGCCTGCCTGTCCCTCCCTCCCCCAGGCTGCCCTTATTTTGGGCTCCCTACTGGGCATGTGACTTGGAATTGAGAGAAAGATCAACAAATGTGGGTTATGCTTCTTTTAGTCCAAGGCTGCGCTGCCATTCCAGAAATACAAATGCCTTTTCCTACCTTGCTTGGGACCTGTTATTTTAACATCCGATGGTCAGGTTTTCAAGGCAAAAGATTAACAAAAGATCACACAGCACCCATTGAAAGGCTGGAACAACTACTTTGACCCAGGTTTACTTTGAGGTAAGCCAAGGCTGACAAATGGTTGATACTGATAAGCACCTGCTCACCTGGAGCTCCCACACCATTGGAGTGACCACGATGGGGAGGGTCACGTTGGGTAACTGTTGATAACTTGTCTGCAAAGCTGGGTTAGGGTCTTGTGACATAGGAAAACATTAGGTTTGGAACACCTCTCTGAGGGCCTCATTGCTTCTTCAATGAATAGCTGGGAAGAGGCCACTATTTGCCAAGCCTGGCTCCTACTGTCTGTTTTACCTTCTGCAATTCCATTTCCTGTCTCTGAGTCTGCAGCCCCAAGACCACAGGCTCCGTCCTCAAGCACCCTCTGGTTCAATCGCTGTCAGCTGTGACACTCCAGATGGTCCTCAGTAAAGAAGGTGTAGGCCAGTGAATCCAGGACACTTCAAAGGCTTTACAAGAATATCATTGTTTCAAGGATAGACTTGCTTCATGCCACACAGCACCAAGGCACCCTGCAGTCTTTCACTCCAGTCGGGACCCTTAACACTTTTCTTCCTCGGTTTATAAACCTGAGTCTGTTGCATCATTGCACATCACCAGAGGTTACAGCAAAGCCATAAAATGTAAAAATGTAAGTTTATAAAACCCAAGAAAGTACTCCACCCAGGTCAGGTAATTCAGACGTGAATCCTCCCTTTCCCTAACTCCAGCCAAATGCTCCTTTAAATCCTGCTCTAGAGATTCATAGATGCTTTTTCCCGTCCTTGGGGATTTTGCTAACATGTGGATTCTGGTTCAGAGGGTCTGGGTCTGGTTCACAAGCTCCCTGGTGAAACCACTGCTGCTAGTCTGAAAGTCACACTTTTTTTTTTTTTTTTTTGAGACAGAGTCTCACTCTGTCACTCTGGGTAGAGTGTTGAGGTGTCATCATAGCTCATAGCTACCTCAAACTCCTGGGCTCAAGCAATCCTTCTGCCTCAGCTTCTCTAGTAGCTGGGCCACAGGCACCCACATAATCCCTGGCTAGTTTTTCTATTTTTAGTAGAAATAGGGTCTTACGCTTTCTCAGGCTGGTCTCAAATGCCTGAGATCAAGCAATCCACCTGTCTCAGGCTCCCAGGGCACTGCGATTACAGGCAGGAGCCACCACACCCGGCCCTGAGAGCCACACTTTTGTATTCAGAGGCTCGACTACTACAGTGATCTTCCAAATGGTTTTCTTGGGACTTTCCTGGCTTCGGCACTGAAAATCCTATATTCTGTGCCCTAAAAAACCCTTCGGTCCTGGGCAAACTGGAATGGTTGGTCACTGTACATACGAAACAAATCTCAAGCCTTCCCACAGTGGAAAGCAGGATCTGGCAACCATCTTTGAAAGGCAGCACATTGGAGGCCACACCCCAGCATGACCTGCAAGGGGCGGAAGACACTGGAAGATGGAGGCCTGGTGCAGAGCCCTGCTGGTGGCTGTGGTGTGGGGGAAGCCACTCTTAACCGGGCTCTTGATCACTAAGTATAAGGCTGTGGCACAAACAATGATTTGGGAGCCAGAAGACCTGGCTTCCAGTTTTCGTTCCAAAACTAACTGGTGTGTAATACCAGGAAAATTTCCTAACCTCTCTGATCCTTATCTGCAAAATGGATGCTTGATGGTATCTGCCTCACGATGTTGTCATGAAGAGCGAATGTGCTGAAATACACACATTGAGCCTAGAAGTCCTATTTTTAAAATCCCATGAAAACTTTCTAGCCAGGCACAGTGGCTGATGCCTATAATCCTATTGGGATTACACTCTGGGAGGCCAATGTGGTGTGCTCAGGATTTCAAGACCAGCCTGAACAAGAGCCAGATTCTGTCTCTGAAAAAAATAGCCAGGCATTGTGGTGGGCACCTGTAGTCCCAGCTACTTGGGAGGCTGAAGCAAGAGGATCATTTGAGCCCAAGAGTATGAGGTTGCTGTGAGCTGTGATGCCCGAGCACTCTAGTCTGGGTGATCCAGTGAGACTCCCTCTCAAAACAAACAAACAAACAAACAAAAACTGTCTGTGATCATTGGCTGCCCTGTGTTTCTTCTGCTCCCCCTGCTTCAGTGACACCCAGGCAGGATTAGTGATGAGCCGGGTGAACCTGCCAAGGCAGGGGAGACAGAGGAAAGGAGAAGAAAAGGGCCTTAAACTTCATGAGCCAGAGAAGGAGACCCTGAATTGACTAAGAGCCCATAAACGAGTCTTGACATTCATCCCAGAGGACCTAAAAGGGCCAGAGAAGGTGTCAGTCAAAGTTGCTGGGTGGGCCTTGCCCACTAATGAGACTGAAGTTCAGAATAAAGCTGGAGGGAAGGCACACATGTCCAGAGTTATCACATGCAAAATAAATCACCAACCCTAAAAGGGCTGAACAGCTGCAGGCTCCCCGTGAACAGATCCAAAGCTGAGGGTTCCACGGGGTCACTCCAGCTCCCCACGGTCTGCTCCCTCCACAGCTCTCCCTGTTCCTTAGTCCATCCTCTTCAGGAAGCTCTTCCGTGTGGCTGGCCTCCCAGGTGGTGTGTTTTCAGGGAAGGCTACACAGGCCCCGCTGCCTGTGAACATTCTCACCACCTCTGTGCGGTGCCTCAAGTTACTGTTTCTTCTTTGGGGTCTTTTTGATCATAAAGAATTCACTGTTAAAGATGCTACAGGAAGCTGGGCAAGGTTCACACCTATAATCCTGGCACCCTGGGAGGCCAAATCAGGTGGATTGCTTGAGCTCAGGAGTTCGAGACCAGCCTGAGCAAGAGTGAGACCCCATCTCTAGTAAAAATAGAAAAATTAGCTGGGCATTGTGGTCTGCACCTGTAATCCCAGCTACTGGGGAGGCTGAGGCAGGAGGATCACTTGAGGCCGAGAGTTTCAGGTTACTGTGAGCTATAACAGTAACCTGTCCAGGGTGGCAGAGTGACTCTGTCTCAAAAAAAATAATACCCAGGAAGAGGTAGCATCTTTTATAAGGTTACATTTTATACACGTTAACTTATCCATTCATAATTTGCTTGTTTGTTCCCTTGTCCATTTTCCAAGAATCTAACAGGTGGCAGCCACTGGGCTTGCTTTTCTTTATTTTTTCTTTCTTTCTTTTCTTTTCTTTTCTTTTTTTTTTTTTTTTTTTTTTTTTTTGAAAAGATGTAAAATTTTTTACATTCACTTATTTCTCTTTGGTATTAAAAAAACAACAACAAAAAATTTTTTGAATTCTCAAAAC
>CAUYPK010153513.1:0-15171 GCA_963574355.1 Loris lydekkerianus | reverse complement strand
GAGATACGTGTCGGCCCCAGAGCTCTGGCTTTCCCTGAATAAAGCCTCGTGTGTTCTTGCATCAAGTGTGGTCTCTCGTGAGTCCTTGGGCGCCGCGCCATCCCGAGATTTGAGTGAGGGTCTCCCTTCGGGGGTCTTTCAGCAACAAATTTTATCTTATGGGTACATAATCTCAGGAGTGCAAGAGAAGAGTTACTGCTTTTTCAAAGCCCCGTTGGGTAACCATCTTTCACTGGCCTGAACCTTACAGGCCCTAGGGTTGTCCCCCTGGCAGTCTCTGAAACTGAGCTTAGGCTTGAACCCCTCCCTTTGGAGTAAACTGTGAATAGAAACGAAAAGGATTTCTAGTGGGTTCTGTTAGGCCTCAGCCTGAAACTACATATTCAGTCCAGGGAGGGGTTTGCAATTCACAACGTAGTTTGCCTCTCCTACACTGACATCCCTGGAGTATTTACTGTGATTACAGAACTTAATTTTAATTGCAGGAACATTCCTGGATTTAATCACCAGCGACGTTGATGCCTCCAGCTAGACTCCGGTTCCCTGACCTCTGAATAGCTCCTACCTCTTCCAACATTTCGCATCATAAACTCATGAAATTGGGCACCTGGGGAAACAAGAACTTAAGAAACGTAGGCCCCGCCCACACACGCCCTCGAGGCCCCGCCCCGTGTCCGTGCCCGCCCACAACCTGTAGGTTACCGGTCTCTCCTTCCCGCGCAGGTTCCCGCAGAACCAGAACCCGCTGACTGGAACAGAGGCGATCCCGGCCTGGTGAGTTTCTGTTTTTGCGATCACGTGTTTGCTTCCGAATCCCCAGCCCCTCTATACCTGGATTGTGGGGGCCGTTGTGACCTCAAATTCCCTCAGGGCTCCTTCCACTCCGAGTAAATTCACGTCCCAGTGAGCGTCCGGGGTCGCTTCCCTGTGAACTGAGTCGCCCTGAGGCAGGTCCTGCTCTCGGTCTTTCTGCCACAGGCGTGGGAGACACCCCATTTTGCACCTTGTCGCTGCTAAAGCCCCTGAGTGACCCCTGCACTCCCTCCACGCTCCCTAAAATCCTCACTCGGGAAAGAGCATTCATGTCTTTCCGGGTCCCCGGCCTCGCCCGAGTGTCCCTGGGGGGCAGCGCCGCAGCTCCGCTCTCCGGGAGCCCCGTCCCGTCCCTGTTCCGGGGGTTCTGCAGACCCCACCTCTGCCCTAATCCGTCCCCTCAGCCCTACCCGCCATTGTTCTTCTTGGCGGGTCAGCTCCCCGGGACGGTCCTCAGTCACAGGTTCCTCTAAGTGGCGTGTGGCACCAAATGTCCTCTCAGAGGTAATTCTTGTGCGTTGTTCGGGCGAGCATGTTATTCCTATTTATTACTGATGAATGTGGGAGTAACAGAGAGGAAGAGGGAGGAAATAGGAAAACTTAAAGGAAGAGTGAGGGGGACCCAAGGAGAGAGGAAACCCTGGAAAAGTGAGGTCCCTGAGAACAGAGGTCTCTCCAGAAGGCCCCAAGGACAAACCTGCAAGGTTCTCCTCGTGGTGACTCAGCTTTGAGAATTCAAAGACACTTAACCTCCTGGGACCTGGAAACCAATACCTTCCTTCCACATCTATAAAAGCCACAGCCCGCTTCTGTAGGTTGATTCAAACTGACCAATGAGAAAGGTCCCCTTGGTGTGGAACTTTTGACTGAGATAAAAAGAAGACAGATCTGGTCAGGGAGTGAGGCCATTGTGGACTCTTATCTAGTCAGCATTTGCTCCTCTGGGTGGCATAAAGCCCTTCCCTCTTTTAAATCCCAGCCCTTCCTCTTTTTTTTTTTTGTAGAGACAAAACCTCACTTTATCACCCTTGGTAGAGTGCTATGGCATTACAGCTCACAGCAACCTCCAGCTCTTGGGCTTAGGCGATTCTCTGGCCTTAGCCTCCAAAGTAGCTGGGACTAGAAGCGCTGGCCACAACACCCAGCTTTTTTTTTTTTTTTTTTTTTTTTTGCAGTTGTCATTGTTGTTTAGCAGGTCCGATGTGAAAACCCAAGTTAACTCATGATGTCAATAGTGTGTTCAGCGCATTCTTGTTTAAAGCAAAGAAAAATAGTACACGTTTATTTACAAGAGGTGAGGAAATACATCTTTTTTTTTTTTTTTTTTTTTAAGAGACAGAGCCTCACTTTGTTGCCCTCCGTAGAGTGCTGTGGCATCACAGCTCACAGCAACCTCCAGCTCTTGGGCTTAAGGTGATTCTCTTGCCTCAGCCTCCCAAGTAACTGGGACTTACAGGCACCTGCCACAACACCCAGCTAAGGAAATACATCCTTTTAAAAGTTCTCTTGAGACACAGGAGATATAAGTGTGCAGACCTGGCCTCTGTCTGCTCTGCTTCCCCAGGACCTCTCTGGCTTCATCTGCTGCTGTCCTGCTTACTGGCTCTGCTCCAGCCACACGGGCCTCTTTTTTTCCCCACATTGCTCGTGCCTCAGGGACATCATGGTGGATGTCTGTCTTTCTAGAACTCTCCTCCCCATTGGCTGCAGGTAACAAGCACCCTTGTTTCCTTACGTGTTTATTCTGATGTCACCTTCTCACAGAGGACTTCTGTCCTCCATTTAATATTTCAGCCACCTCCTTCACCACTACCAGGCCCCTGATAGGCCATATTGGTTGAACTGTATATTTCTTTTGGGTCCCTCCCTATTTGCTGTCAGGACACTGGTGACAGGTCTCCAAGGGGAAAGCAGAGACAGATGGGAGGGGTCCTGGCCTTACCCCTCTGAGTGGAGCTCAGGTCTGGCATCACATTAGAGTGTGGAGGCTTTTTTTCGAATACATCTCTCCTGTCCCTGTCCCATTCACACTGTGATATGGTGACACACCTTCTATAATGGTTCTAGTGACCAGGTGTGTCCAGTCTATGTCCAGCACTGAGCACAAAGGCTCTGTGTTCCCCATTTCTGAGGGCTGAGGTCAGTCTGTGATCACAGAGGGGTGAGGGCTTGTGCTCTGCTTGGATTCTGGGGCTGTGCCCTGAAGGAGAGCTCAGCACAGCCCAGCTCTCCTCTGCTGCCCTGTGTGCAAGATGTTGCCAGAAGGGAGGTGGGCTCTGATGAGGGGTCAGAGAATCACCAGTTTGTCTTTTTTTTCTTTTTTCTTTCTTTTTTTTTGAGATAGAGTCTCATTATGTTGTCCTCACTAGAGTGCTATGGCACCACAGCTCACAGCAACTTGAAACTCTTGGACTTAAGCAATTGTTTTGTCTCATCTTCCCAAATAGTGGGACTACAGGCGCCTGTCAAAACGACTGGCTGGTTTTTGTTGTTGTTGTTGTTGTTGTTGCTGCTGCAGTTGTCATTGTTGTTTTAGCTGACTGGGGCCAGGTTCAAACCCACCAGCCTCCGTGTATGTGGCTGGCGTGGTAAGCAGTATGTTATGGGCGCTGAGCCCAGTTTGTCTTTCTGTAGGAGCATATCGTCCCTGCATCCCTCTCAGTGCAGTGGGCAGCAGAGGACCTGCCTTTCCACAGAGCAAGGTCGTCCCTGTTTGAGTGGTTGTGTCACAGGGAGGGAGTGTGCTGATTCTAAACAACAAAGTAATTTTATTATTCAGGATTGACTATTAAAGAATCCAGTTACTTGAAGAAGAAGCCCAGAAGAGGATAGAAAAAGATTCAGAAATGGCGGTGCCTCAGGTACAGTGATGTTCTCGGTGGGTCCTTTCTGAAATGCTGGGCACTGGGCTTACTGATTTCTGACTCAGCAGCATCCAGCCTGACGTGTTTGCTGCCACTCAGACCTGCCTTCCCTCAGTCCCTCTCCCCATAACTCAGTGACTTGAGCTTATGCAGAGGCTCCATAGGGAAGGGCTCTGGGAAGGACATCAGTTAGAGAGGGGATGTGGCCCCTGTGGTGTCAATGCTGTAGGGCAGCAGGGACTGTTCAGGGGCCACATCTGGGTGCACTGTCACTTTCTGTAGACCAGGATTACAGAAGCTGCCTCTTAGAGAATCTACTGAGAGCAGGTGAGATTGTTCCCTCATTAAACAAAACCTGCTACTGTGTTCTTTTTGTACTTGATAATTTTGAAAACCTGAGGAAAATGACAAACCTTTGTGTTAATATTTTTCAATTTGTTTTAAGTGTTCATAATTTTCTTTATTTTTGTGGAAGTGTATTTATAAAATGGATTTTGATACTTTGCTCAATTTTCCTTTCACATATTTTAGGATCTATTTTTTATCCTGTGGTTTATATTCTTTATACATATCTTGGTGTCTTTTTATAAATTATGCATTTTAAAAATGTGAAACAGAAATCTGTTTTTTCTAATGCCACCTGGTTTTTCTTGTGCCTTTGTTTGTTTTATCTTTCTCTGCAAGACTTTGCATGATTACAAAATACTATGTGTCATTTAGTCTAAAGTTTTTTTTTGTTTGTCTGTTTGTTTGGATTCAGGGTCTCACTATGTCGCCCTCTATAGAGTGTCCTGGAGTTAACAGCTCACAGCAACCTCAAACTCCTGAATTTAAATGATTCTCTGGCCTCACCCTCCCAAGTAGCTGGGACTACAAGTGCCCGCCACAATGCCCACCTATTTTTGTTGTTTTTGTTCATTGTTTACACCCCTGGGCTGGTTCAAACCACATACAGCCAGTCTACTGTATGTGGCGGGCATCCTTAACACTGAGCTATGAGCACTGAGCCTAATCTAAAGGTTTATTGTGTAACATTTTGGTTATTTTTCCATTTAATTTGAATTATTATGTAGGTCTTATTTTATGTATTTAATGTCCTAAGAGGTTCATGTTTAGTTTGGTAAATCCCTCCATTTTCTTCTTCTTTTCCCAATTACATTTGTTCTCATTTGACATGACACAGATTCATTAACACCCCAGTAATTTCTTTTTCTTTGAATGGCTCTGGGCTTCTCATCACAAAGGTCTTTACATGTCCACATGTTCTGATGAGTATTGGGTTTGGCAGTCCTTGATTGTGTCTTTGATATGTCCTTTAATAAAGTTTGATAAAGAAACTTTAATAATGTTTAATAAAGAAAGTTTTCCTTTCTCTGCCATCTTTCATGATGCCTTTGTAGGAATTTAACAAGGTTAAGTATTCCATAGGAGCAAAATCCCATACAATTTGTCTTTTTGTGACTGACATATTTTTCTTAGCATAAAGTCCTTGAGGTTCATCCATTTTGTAGAATGTGAGAGAATTTCCTTTTATTTCTTTTTAAGGCTGAACAATGTTGCATTAAATGCATATACTATATTCTTATTACCCATTCATGTGTAGATCAAGTGTTCATTCCTTCCTCTTTTTGGCTATTATGTATGATGCTGTGATGACCTTGGGTATGCAGATATTTCATCAAGAGAAACCTATCAAACTTTCACATATACACATGTAGAAGTGGGGTTGCTGGATCATATGGGAGTTCTATTTTGAAGTTTTGAGGTACCCCTTTGCCAACTTCCATGATGGATGCACCATTTTACATTTGTAGCAACAGGGCTTGGCGCCTGTAGCACAGTTGTTAGGGTGCCAGCCACTTACACCGAAGTTGGTGGGTTCGAACCAGCCCATGCCTGCCAGACAACAATGACAATGTTTGTTTGTTGGGCGGCCCCTGTGGCTCAGTGAATAGAGCACCGGCCCCATATACCGAGGGTGGTGGGTTCAAATCCGGCCCCGACTGAACTGCAACAAAAAAAATAAATAAATAAGTATCTTAGATTTGGCTTGGTGCCTGTAGCTCAGTGGCTAGGGCGCCAGCCACATACACTGCAGGTGGCAGGTTTGAACCCAGCCCGGGCCTGCTAAACAGTGACAATAAAAACCAAAAAATAACTGGGCGTTGTGGCAAGCGCCTGTAATCCCAGCTACTCGGGAGGCTGAGGTAAGAGACTGGCTTAAGCCCAAGAGAATCGCCTTAAGTTGGAGGTTGCTGTGAGCTGTGATGCCACGGCACTTTACGGAGGGTGACATAGTGAGACTCTGTCTCAAAACAAAACAAAAGAAATACATTTGCAACAACAGTGCATGACAGTTTCCACTTCTCCACCTGGACTTAGGATCTTCTGTTCTAACATTAATAGCCAGAGTATGCTGTCTGTGGTGTGAATTTGCATTTGTCTTATGATCAGTGATGATGAGCATCTTTTCACATGCCTGTTAGCCATTTCCTTGTCTTCTTTGGAGTAATGCCTGTGGAAGTCTTTTGCCCATTCTATAATTGGTTTATTTCTATTTTTGTTGTAAAGTTGTAGAGGTTCCTCATTTAATCTGGATATGAACCCCTATCAGAGACATGATCTGGAAATCTTTTTTTTCTATTCCATAGGTTGCCTTTCTCTCTTGGTTGATAACTGTCATGCGTAGAAGTTTCTTATTTGGATCTAGTTTATTTTGTCTGAATCATATTTTCTTGCCTGTGCTTTTTTTATATTGCAGAAAGTCTTTTCAAGCTCAGTATCTTCTGGGGGTTTTCCTGTTATTTTAAAGGGGTGCCCAACATTGTCTAGTATTTTTTCCTTAGAGTATACGGGTGTCCACCCTGAAGCCCAGGTGCTGCATGTGGATTATTTCAGGACTGTTTTGCTCATCTGTGGCATAAGATTTTGCAAAAATCATTCACATCCCTGTCTTTGCTCATCAGCATTTGTTAGTGTTTGTGAATTCAATGGGTTGCCCAGGAGAATTCTTCTTCTTCCAAAGTGTGGCAGGAAAAAAACTGTTGGACACCCATATGTGACACAGTTTTCAGTAAAATGGCAGCAGAGCTTTCTCTCTTGGGTATTATGTTGGCATATGGTATTTATTTATCTATTTATTTTGAGACAAAGTCTCAAGCTATTGCCCTGGATAGAGTGCATGGTGTTACAGCTCACAGCAACCTCAAACTCTCAGGCTTAAGTGATTCTCTTGGCTCAGCCGTCCAAGTAGCTGGGAGTATAGGCGCCCACCTCAACACCCGGCTATTTTCTTGGTTGTAGTTGTCGTTGTTTGGCAGGCCTGGGCTGGATGCGAACCCACCAGCTTTGGTGTATGTGGGTGGCAGCTTAGCCACTTGAGCTACAGGCGCCAAACCAGGATTTTAGATTCTTGCCTTTCCTTAACGGCACTATGAATATTGTCATCTCTGAAGTCACCGCTCATCCTGTAGCTCATCTAGACACTCAGTATCACTTTCTGTGTCAGAAATAATCTCGAGCCTTGGCACTTGTAGCACAACAGTTACTATAACAGCTACATACACCAAGGCTGGCGGGGTCAAACCCAGCCCAGGCCAGCTAAACAACAATGACAACTGCAATAAAAAGTAGCCAGGAATTGTGGTGGGAGTCTGTAGTCCCAGCTTCTCAGGAGGCTGAGGCAAGAGAATCGCTTAAGCCCAAGAATTGTAGGTTGCTGTGAGGCTCTGTCTCAAAAAATAATAACAATAATAATAATAATAAGGGTCATGCCTGTCGCTCAGTGAGTATGGTGCCACCCCCATATACCAAGGGTGCCAGGTTCAAAGCCAGCCCGGCCAAACTGCAACAACAAAAAAAAATAGCCGACCATTATGGTGGGCGCCTGTAGTTCCAGCTTCTCTGGAGGCTGAGGCAAGAGAATTGCCTAAGCCCAGGAGCTGGAGGTTGCTGTGAGCTGTGACAACACAACAGTCTACCAAGGATGATGAAGTGATACTGTCTCTAAAAAATTAATAATAAATAGAATAAAAATAATATCTAACACATGTACAGAGATAGCCCTGCATTGATTTTTTTATTTTTCAGATTCTTGAATGGTTCACAATAATGAGAAATGTCTTCACGTAGAGAGTATTAGAACCTTCAGTAGAAAAGTAAAATCAAACATAAGGAAAGAGACATAGTATGCTCAGATATACTTTGGATTTGAGTATATACTGAGCATAGTATGCTCAGATATACTCAGATATACTCACCTCAATGAATCCATCCTCTCACCTCTGTCTTCTCCTCTTTGTGTAAATAAACATAAGAACTCCACCCATAACCCTTTGGTAAAATGTGTTTTCATTTCAGAGCCCTTTGACATTCACGGATGTGGCTATAGAATTCTCTGAGGAGGAGTGGATGTGCCTGGACTCTGCTCAGAAGACTTTATACAGGGATGTGATGTTGGAGAACTATAGGAACCTGGTCTTCCTGGGTGAGGATTATTTTTCTTCTGAAGTTAGGATCTATCCTTGCATACCTTTCTATTTTCCCTGATTACCTCTTGGAACCCCCCCGTGTTCTAGACTGAGATCGAAGCTGTATTTATTCAGAAATGAAAAGCTTGGCAATGTGCCTTCCCTGTCCTTTTATTTATATTATTTGCACCCTTCAGCATACCAGGGCTGAGGTATGCTGGAAACTACATGGCTTTCTTTTATTTATTTTTTTTTTTTCCCAGAACAGAGTCTCACTATGTTGCCCTTGGTAGAGTGCTGTACCATCATAGCTCACAGAGCCCTCAAACTGTTGGGCTTAAGCGATTTTCTCGCCTTAGCCTCCCAAGTACCTGGGACTACAGGCACCTGTAGGGACTATAGGTGCCTGCCACAACACCTGGCTAGGTTTTTTTTTGTTGTTATTTTTGTTTTTGTGCAATTGTCATTTTAGTACAGTTGGCTCTGGCTGGGTTCGAACCTGCTAGCCTTGGTGTATGGTACCTGTGCCGTAACCACTGTGCTATGGGCACCGAGCCCGAAGCCACCCGCCCTTTTTTTTTTTTTTTTTTTTTTTGAGGTAGAGTCTCATTATGTCGCCCTCAGTAGAGTGCTGTGCTGTCACAGCTCACAGTGACCTCAAACTCTTGGGTTTAAGTGATTCTCTTGCCTCAGCCTCCCAAATACCTGGGACTACAGGCACCTGCAGCAATGCCTGGCTATTTTTGTTGTTGTTGTTGTAATTGTCATTGTTGTTTTGCAGGCCTGGGCTGGGTTGGAACCTGCCAGCTCTGGTGCATGTGAGTGACTGCCCTAGCCACTGAGCTACAGGCGCCTAGCCTTTTTTTTTTTTTTTGAAAATAAGTCCACGGGTGTTGCCCAACCTTGAGCACCATGGCATCAGCCTCACTCTCAGCAACCTCGAAGTCCTGGGTTCAAGTGTTTCCCCAGCCTCAGTCTCTCTAGTAGCTGGCACTACAGGCAATCATCTAATTGTTAAATTACTGTCTTAATCCCAGAAATACCATTACATTGACTTGCAAACATTTTTTTATTTAGACACATTCAGTTTTTTGTAGTGTATTTTGGATTTCCTAAATATAATTTGTGGGTATCGTTTTCATTTTATTTTTTCTCTCTTGGAACAAATGTCATATACTAATAATTATTTTGTCTAGATTCATCATGTCTATTTTGATATACTAAGTTAATATTTGAGTATCTAATCTTCTGTTGCAATCTTTTTTTTTTTTTTTTACCAAATTTCTTATATAATTTGTGACCTTCTCTGCTATTGTTTATATCACCTGTATTTTCTATATCATTTTGAGGGTTTTGATAGTTGCATTCTTTTTTTTGTTTGTTTTTGTTTTTTCTCTGAGCCACAAGGAAACAATGTTTTCTTTTTGTTGCCTCTTTCTTAACCAAATTTTTGCCCTTAGATAGTGTCCTTTTCATTCCTCCTTCTACAGCCACCACTTATATTTTCTTTCTCTGTCACTACTGTAGTGTGTGATTGTGGGTTTTTTTTGTTGTTGTTGTTGTTTGTTTGTTGTTATTTTTGAGACAGAGTCTCACTATGTTGTCTTGGGTAGAGAGCTGTGGTGTCACAGCTCACAGCAACTTCAAATTCTTGGGCTTAAAAGATTTCCTTGCCTCAGCCTACAAAGTAGTTGGGACTACATGTGCCTACCATGATGCCCAGGTACTTTTTCTATTTTTTTTTTTAGTAGAGATGAGATTTGTTCTTACTCAGTCTGGTCACATACTTCTGAGCTCAAGCCATCTTCCTGCCTTGGCCTTTCAGAGTGTGAAGTTATCTTGTTTATGTTTTCAATTTCAGGTGTATGTCCTTAGAGCTAAGGTGAGTATACCTTGGAAAACATGTAGTTGGATCTTGTTTATTTAGCCAATCTGTGTCTTCCAACTGCTGAGTTAGGCACTAACAATTCAAGTATTGGTAAAGAAGAATGTTGTACTTTTGCATTTTTGTTACATACTATCTATATTTCCTGTAGTTTTTGTTTGTTTGTTTGTTTGTTTGTTTGTTTTTGTTTTTTTTTTTTGTTTGAGACAGAGTCTCATTTTGTCACCCTGGTAAAGTGTCGTGGCATCACAACTCACAGCAACCTCAAACCCTTGGGCTTAAGCGATTCTCTTGCCTCAGCCTACCAAGTAGCTGGGACTACAGGCACCTGCCACAACACCCAGCTATTTTTTGGTTGCAGTTGTCATTGTTGTTTTAAATGCCCAGGCCGGGCTCCAACCCGCCACCTTTGATTTATGTGCCGGTGCCCTACTCACTGAGCTATGGGCGCTGAGCCCCTGTAGTTTTTTTTTTTATTCCTCATTTTTCACTCAGCCTTCTTTTCTGACCTGTTACTCTCTTCTAGAGACATGTCTTTACTCCCTTTTTAATTATTTTTTCTGTCTATCTTGTAGATATTTGGGGGAACATATATTAAGCATCTTAAAGTTATAATGTAATTGATTAAACTGATAACTTAATTTCCATACCCTACAAGACCTACTTTGTTACATGTTCAGTAACTACGATAGGAATGTCAGAATTCTTTCTATATGTGTTGTGTGTCCATTAAGATATATATAAATACATGGTATTTTTCCAGCTTTCTTCTTTTTAATGTTGGGAGAGTTTCTATATCTGTCCATTTATTTACATTTACTAGAGAACCTTCTGGGTTGCAGTTACTATCTCAGTCTCTTTTGGTTTTAACTTGATAACTTCCTAACATTTCTGGGAAGACAAGCCTAGAATGCTAACAAACTCATCATTAATGACTTTCTACATACCATCCCACTGCTTTCTGGAATGAAAGGTTTCTGCTCAAAAATGCAGATAATCATACAGAAAGTTCCCTTGTACATCACAAGTGTGTTTTCTCTTGCTACATACACAATGTTCTCTTTCTTATTGCATTTCATAATTCCTTTCTATTTTATTTATTTATTTTTGTATTCTTTTCTTTGGAGACAAATTCTCACTTTGTTGCCCTTGGTAGAGTGCCATGACATCATAGCTCACAGCAACAGCAATCCCTAGAGCTCAAGGGATCTCCTAGCCTCAGCCTCTCATGTAGCTTGGAGTATAGGTGCCCGCCACAACTCCCAGCTAGTTTTTCTACTTTTAGTAGAGATAGGGTCTTGCTTTTGCCTGAGCACAGGCAATCTACCTGTCTTGGCCTTCCAGAGTGCTAGGATCAGGATTGCAGGTGTGAGCCACCTGACTGGGCATAATAATTTCTTTTCAGAACTTGTGCGTGTCTTTGGGTTATATGAAGTTGGACATGGTTGAGCTTCTTAAACTGGTATGTCCCTTTTTTTCCCTTCAATTTGGGATGTTTGGGAAATTATTTCTTAAAATGAATTCTTAAATCCTCTTCCTTCTCTTTCTAAGTTTCTCAAAATATGTATATTTTTCATTTGATGTTGTCACATAAATCTTTTAGGCTATTTTCTCATTTTTCACTTTGCATTTTGAGTCAACAATTTGTTATATTTTGTTTTCAAGTTCTCACTTTTTTCTACATTGATTGCTGTGGAAACTCTCCAGTGTATTTGTGAATTCATTTATTACATTTCACCTACATAGGTTTTCATCAGATGTTCTTTATAGTTTTGCTCCTTTTTCCTATTCTCATATTCTTCCTACATCTTTTTATTAATTTCATTTAGTTGGCTGTCAGTTATTTCTTAGTTCACTGAGCAGCATTAAGACAGTTGTTTTACATTTTTGTCAAGTAATTCACAGAGCTATTTTCTTTGAAGAGTTTCCCAGTGGAGACATTTTATCTTAATGACACTGGTACTCATTAGCAGGGCATTGTCGTGGGCACCTGTAGTCCCAGCTACTTGGGAAGCTGAGGCAAGAGAATTGGTCAAGCCAAAGAGTTTGCTGTGGTTGTGAGCTGTGATACTGCAGCACTCTATTGAGGGCAACATACTGAGACTCAGTCTAAAAAAAAAAAAGAAGAAGAAGAAGACACTTGCACTCAAGTGTTTATAGCAGCACAATTGCCAATAGGAAAGATATGGAAACAACCCAAGTGCCCATCAATATGTGATGGGATTAATAAACGGTATATGTACATTTGGAATACTATTCAGCCATTAAAAAAATGGTGACCTAAAATATTTTGTACCAACCTGGATAGAATTAGAAGCCATATTCCTAAGTGAAGTATCACAAGAATGAAAAAAAGCACCACAGGTACTCAATACTATATTGAAACTAGTTGAGCAATACTTTTGTGCATTTATGGGAGCAAAACTCTACAGAATTCAAGTAGGTGGAGGGTACGATGAGTAAATTTATACCTAATCAGTACATGAGATGCTTTCTAAGTGAAGGGCATATTTATTTTATCTATATATATGTAAGTCCTGGGCATGGGGGCTCACACCTGTAATCCTCAAACTCTGGGAGGCCAAGGCAGATGGATGCTTGGGCTAAGGAATTCAAGACCAGTTTGAGGAAGAACAAGACCCCGGGTCTATTAAAAATAGAAAAACTGGCTCAGTGCCTTTGGCTCAAGTGGCTAAGGCACCAGCCACGTAAACCTGAGCTGGCAGGTTCGAATCCAGCCTGGGCCAGCCAAACAACAATGACAACAACAACCAAAAAATAGCCGGGCGTTATGGCGGGCACTTGTAGTCCCAGCTACTTGGGAGGCAGAGGCAAAAGAATTGCTTGAGCCCAGGAGTTTGAGGTTGATGTGAGCTGTGATGCCACGGCACTACCCAAGGCAACAGCTTGAGGCTCTCTCTCAAAAAAAAAAAAAAAAATAGAAAAACTGTGGCTCAAGCATCTAAGGCGCCAGCCACATACACCTGAGCTGGCGGGTTCAAATCCAGCCCAGGCCCACCAAACAACAATAATGGCTGCAACTAAAAAATAGCCGGGCGTTGTGGCGGGCGCCTATAGTCCCAGCTACTTGGGAGGCAGAGGCAGGAGACTCCTTGAGCCCAGAAGGTGGAGGTTGCTGGGAGCTGTGATGCCACAGCACTGTACCCAGGGCAATAGCTTGAGGTTCTGTCTCAAAAAACAAAAAACAAAAAACAAAAAAAAAAAAAAAAAAGATAAACAAAGGCAGGAGTATCACTGGAGCCCAATAGTTGGAGGTTGTTAGGATGTATGATGACTCCATGGCACTCTACCCAGGGCAACAGCTTAAGACTCTATGTCTCAAAAAAAAAAAACACCAAACTCGTGTGTGTGTGTTCATATGTATGTATGTATGTATGTATATATATATGTGTGTGTGTGTGTGTGTGTGTGTGTGTGTATGCAAACTGTGTAATTAAAATGTATGTACCTCTGTAATATTCTGAAATAAATTAAAAAATATTTTTTCCGCAATGGGATTTTGTACTATAATTTGGTAACATTGTGTTGCCTACAGTAATGAGTGGCTGGGGTTTTCCAATGCTCTATCTTGCAGACATCGGTCCTCCTGTCTTTTATTTATGCCAGATTCAGTGTTAAGAGCCCCAGTGTTGAATTTTAAATATTAAGAGGGACTGGCAGATGTGGTACTATTATTGTTATATGCCAGAAAATGAGACTAACCCTTCTAATTTTTATTACCCTATATGCTCGAGTATATAGGGTACATTTTATTTTTATTTTGAAACAAAGTCTCACTCTGTTGCGCTGGATAGAGTGCCATGGTATAGCTCACAGGAAGTTCAAACTCTTGAGCTTGAGCAATCCTCTTGCCTCAGCCTCCCAAATAGCTAGGAATATAGACACCCACAACAGCGCCCCACTAGTTTTTCTATATTTAGTGGAGACATGGTCTCAGTCTTACTCAGACTGATCACTGACCTTCCAGGCTTAGGTAATCGACCAGCCACAGCCTCCTGGAGTACTAGGGTTATAGGCATGATCCACCCCTTCTGATTTTCATATACCAAATCTGTTACTGGTTTTTGTAAGGACATACTGTTTATTAAATATTATAGTTAGTGGCTCAGGTCCTGTTGCTCAGTGGCTAGGGTACTGGCCACACAGACCAGGGATTGGCGAGGCCCACGCCTGCCACACAGCACTAACACCTACAACAACAAAAATAGCTAGGCATTGTGGCAGGCGCCTGTAGTCGCATCTACTTGGAAGGCTGAGGCAAGAGAATTGCTTAAGCCCAAGAATTTGAGGTTGCTGTGAGCTGTAATGCCACAATACTAAGGGTGACATCGTGAGACTCTGTCTCAAAAATAAATAAATGAATGAATAAATAAATAAATAAATATTGTAGTTAGTGAAGTTGTTAATTTCACTAATGTGATCAAAGGTGGATTTTTTTTCCCCTGTTTTTGAGGCAGAATCTCACTCTGTCATCCTGGGTAAAGTGTCTTAGAGTCATAGCTCACAGCAACCTCAAACTCTGAGGCTCAAAGTATCCTCTTGCTCAGCCCCCTGAGTAGCTAGGTCTACAGGTGTCCACCACAATGCCTGACTAATTGTCCTATTTTTAGTACAGACAGAGTTTCCCTTGTGTGCAGGCTGATCTCACACTCCTGGACTCAAGCAATCCACCAGCCTCAGTATCCCAGGCTGCTAGGATTACAGGTGTGGGAAACAAGGCCCAGCCCAAGGGCAGATTTCAGTAATAGCCTCCTAGCTATGTTTCTTGAAGCATCCCTCTACCTGACCAGCTAGTGAATCATCATTCTGCACCCAGGATTTGTTTACATTGCTGTACCCTTGATAACAACATTTTGTGTCTTTGTGAATACAATATCAGATGATCTCCTTCTTCTCAATGGCCATATCCAGGTATTTCCCTTTGAGTCCCACTGAGGGCATACCTGCACCTGATTTCCTGGAATCTCTCACCCCAGTATTGTAGGATAATATTTAAAAATAAACATATCCTACATCAAGCACACAAAGTGAATTCAGTGTGAGTTTAAAATGACTTACTTTTCTTCCAGAGGCTTAAGAAATCTGGACCCCCCTGGGTTACTCACAGAGATAGGCTTTT